>JACEFZ010023016.1:117500-197921 GCA_014155875.1 Cepaea nemoralis | reverse complement strand
ACAGACATAAACACAACCACCATATAGACATACACACACTCACACAGATATACACACATCCACCATACAGACAGACACACAATCACTTCACAGAAATACACGCAACCACCACACAGCCATACACACACTCACCACATAGACATACTTGTCCATTACTCAACATACCCATCATGCATATACACAGACCACACACACACACACACACACACACACACACACACACACACACACACACACACACACATCGCAAAGGCATTCATACACCGACTACACTTACACAGACATATACATTTCGACCAAATAGATACAACCTCGCAGACACCTACACACACATACAAACACACACACACACACACACACACACACACACATCCAAGAGATATGTCTGCATTTCTGGCTCCACTGTACTCCAGGACTCCATGTCCTGCTGCCTATCGTCCCTCGACCAGCTCACTCCAATCCTCCTGAATCGCCTCCTACGACAGGCATGACAAGTGATAGCGTTACTGTACTTTCTTTCCCACAATGGGCTGCAGCAACACACGGGGGCGGGGGGTGGTGTATGGTGTCAGCAGGTCTAGGCCAGCACTCTTGTACACGTCACTGTGGTACTGGGCATATTAGGCCAGGCCCATACTTGTCAGTGACTTCCCCAGACATTTCCTAGTACAATGTTAAGCTGGGTCGACATGTCAGTTGTACACATTCCCTGGTACACATGTTAGGCAGGGTCGCCCTGGCAGTCCTGTCAGTTGTACACATTCCCTGGTACACATGTTAGGCTGGGTCGACATGTCAGTTGTACACATTCCCTGGTACACATGTTAGACTGGGTCGACCTGGCAGTTGTACACATTTCCTCGTACACATGTTAGGCAGCCCTGTCAGTTCGTCTTCTGCCCAATACCGCCACTGGGGCTCGCCTGCCGCCCCCCTCCCCCAACCAATCCTCGTCAAGACATCCCCTTTCGCCATCTCCTTCATCTCCTCCCGATTAGGCCTCCCGCCATTTCGTTTGCCTTGTCGCTTATGAGACAGTATGGAAAACGACTTTCGAAAATCACCCGAGCTTACCGGGAGAACATGATCTGGAATATTTTTGGGAACAAAGTTCAAGGACCAGTTTGAGCGGGAGTGCATTGCTGAATAGCCGCAAGGTCACCTGCTATTGTTGACTAGCAGTTTCTCAGGGAGAGGAGTGCCAAATGTATTGTACACTTTGGGTTCAAGCTGTCAGAGGGACAATGGTGAACTTTAGAGGCAGCATAATTTATGAGTACAGGCGGCATTGGAAGTGACCTTAGGCTGTCAGAAGGAGAACGCTATACTCCAAATTTATGGTGGCGGGAAAAAGTAAATGAACTCAGGACCATGAACTTCAGAGACAATGTAGATTTGGGTTAATGATATGATGGTAGTATGCAAATTAAGCAGGGTACGCGAGGTACTGATTGGGTAGCCCTTCACAAGGAGAGAAGCATGGTCACGTGATTCAAGAAAGGCGCCAACTCAAGAGGTGATATATATTTTGGATCCAGTCAGTTTAGAGAGTGTGGAACGAGCAAGAGTGCCGTAGCAACAGGGCCGAGGGCTGGGCGGTCGCCCAGCCCAGGAGGAAGTGTCAGTTTGGAACTCCAGCAATGGTGATGTCTATATACCAGGCTGTTTAGTGTCCAGGAAGATGGAGAGGCAGTATTAAAGACGGAAAAGATGCACATATCACAGTTTCGTCTGGACTGCCGAAGAAACGCAGGATGGTCGAGGATCTGTGAACCATTTATTCCAGATAGATAAATCTGATGGAGTGGAACGCAAATTCCGAGGATCACAAAATGGCGTGCAAGCCATTTGAGAAGGACTGTTGGCTAAAGAAGAGCACTCAGTAGTTGCAGATGATGGCTAACGTCAGATAGGACAACCACTAGCCAGACTGCGATCGGAATCACACGGGAAACACTGCGATCGGAATCACACAGGAGACTAAGATCAATCGGAATCACACAGGAGACTAATGGCAAACATGATTGGAAAGGTCAAGTGGGATCCACGACAAACGAGAGTTGAAGAGAGGCAATCGTATTTCAAATATGAAACCCAGAAGGACAACGGGACGGCAGAAGTGAGATGTAAGTTGACATAACACTTAGACCTAATTAGTTTAATTGTATATTATAATCAGGTATCTTAGTTTAGAGAGCTATAGCAAACTACTGTAGGTGAGTTTACCAAATAATTATGAGCAGTCGACCAAGGATTAGGATTGGATGCGACGTCCTGCAAATGACCTATATTTAAATGGCTGGTCTATAGTGTTGGGAGTCATATTAATCGGTTAGATAAGCAGAGTGTGGATAAACTGTATATGTGCATGTAAACTGAGCAATTAGCCTACAAGATTAATGAGAACTAGGCGAGTGCAACTGCATGTAAATACGCAGAGATGGCAGTATTGCAAGGATATAAACACAGCGACCAAACACAGCAGACGGCAGAAGAAGATAGCAAGGCACTAGCGATCACTAGGTCAACCAGACAATAGGTGAGATCGTCGGCCGGAGACGGGACGGACACAGGAAGGAATGTTGTCTTTTGTTCGCTGGACATAGGTGAAAGGAGGTCACGCTTCTGCTGGTTGTGTAGTTAAGTTGGCCTGGCGTGGTACAGGCAGCGAGTTCAAATCTTTGGGTAAATGGTTAAATACTTAATGTTGGCTGTAGGCGGCGCGTCGGGAAAAGGCGATAATAATAGTTAGTTAATATATATAACGATAATTACTGTGTTCACAATACGGTTCTTAATTTATGCTATGGCTAAGATATACTAATACTAGTATAGATAAAGAAGCGATAGATGTTAAGGACTTTGTAGGTAGTGAAAGACTAAGGTTTATTATTACATAAAACTCACGGGTATTGTTTTATAATGTTTCAGACATTGTCTGGGTAAACTGGAGTTGCCTGGATAAACCAGGGCATAGCTGAATAAACAGTTACCCGCTGAACAAGTTGGATGGGAGCGAATTAATCCCTGGGTATATGGATTGATGGATCAATCTATGGATCAATGGGTATTTGGGCTAAATACATGGACCACTAATAAGCCTACGGAAAGATAGTTACGAAACAAAGGCCGGTGTAATTCCTAGCTTTAGTCTTTTACTTCATGCGGTTAATAGGTGATCATAAGTGGCATCCCCTAACATCCAGTTGCATAGGCTGTTACACTATCTATCTCTCCCTTGTGAGGTAATGCAGCATCGTATTATTACAGTTCAATATGCATTATGTGTCTGCAATGCATGTACTGATTACTCTATGCGATTATGTTGTAGATTGTCACTCTGTTACTGTTCAGAATGAATTAAATATATGTTTGAGTTGCCTTTTATTTCGACTTGTCAGTCTGAAGTAATATAAGTAGAGTAGCTTAGAGACCTTGTGAGGCTGTACATCTCTTCTATAACCTGATAACATACACCACGAGACATTGATGGTGCAATAGTAATTAACTATTGTTCTCACGCGGAGACACGAACCTACATCTGTCGTATCCCTTACTCTCATCCTTTTTCTCCTTCTCTCTTCTCTCTTCATCTTTCTTTACTATCAAAGGTAGTGTGTAGTAGGCAGAGTTCGACTGAGGAACGAACTTTTAGGCTTCACACTATTTATATCATTTCCCTCATCATTCTTTTCTTTCTCTTCTCTCTCTCCTCCCTCCCTCCTCTCTCTTCTTCCTCTTCTTTTCTAGCTGTCACAAAAATGGCGTCGTCGGCAGGATGTTTCCAGAATTTTCTGGGACCTTCCAGCTTAGTCCGGGAGCTCCCAGGAGATTCCATGTGAACTTTGTCTCTGTGGTGTCAGGTTATATTATATAGTAAGATCGTATACATAGATTTGTCGCTTACAGTCAGTAGTTCGTGATTGCCTGCTCGATAGTTGTCTCAGTACGCGTTCCTTTACTAGGCTACTTATCTCATAGCTGGTTGGTAAATTGTCTGAACTATCTGTCGGCGAGGTTTCTACTAAGTCTGTTCAGTTAGAAACTCTTGTGTAAAGTACACCGGCCAAACCACATTGCTACAAGAATACAGAAAAACCCACTACAACAAAATACCCAGGGATAGCCAACTCAGAAGGAGTGTCAGCGCAGCGGAATCTGTCCGAAATGAGCTCAGACAACAGCTGAGCAGAGCAAGTCAACGTACGGGTGGCCTTATCTTGTCATCTTAAAGGACCAAGCTCCTTATGTCAGTGCACGTTAAAGACTAACTCACTGATTGAAGAGTATCAGAATAAAATACTCCACCGTTATACAAAGGTCACCCACTCTTCATCCAGGAAGTCAGAGTCATGATTGACGACAGGGCATGGCAGGCGAAACCCAGAGCCATGCAAAGTATAAGAACAATTCCCACACCTGTTATGCAGAGCCAGCCAAACCTGTGGCTGTCCGGGGAATGAATTTCGCTGACTCTTTTAGGGAACAGTTATGAAGCTGTTTAGGTGACAGAACCCAACATTTCTGGTGGCAGTGTAGACATCCGAGGCCACTCAGAAAATATAGCGCTCCTTCCCCCCCCCCTTTTGTGTTACCCTGCAAGAAACGACAACAAGGACCCATCGTGCTAGCGTGCCCCACCAGCGGCAGGGCGAGACGGGCTGTGCCGAACGTTATCAATGGCACACGTAGCGCACAAGAAATGCACGCATGAACAATTAGATCATCAAGAGGGGATATTCCCCTGTGTTTTATGCAGTGAGTTAATTATGGCTGTTGTGAAGAGACAAATGACAGTGTAACTCGTGGTAGTTAGAAAATCCCTTTATTTTAGAAGCGGGAACAGAGGTGGAATTCAGTGTACCAGCGTGTTCAAGTTTCATGATACCAGATTTAGATATGTTAACAGTGTTGGGCAGTGAATGACCAGTGACGCCCTATATTTCTGCCCGTGCATATAGAATAGACACTTTAAAGAAAACAATTGTAGAAATTCAGTGAAGAAGATCGGAACCCAGAGAGCACCATCAAACAGAAGCATATTCGATATATTATTTCAGCATGAGGCAATGAACAGTAGTTAAATAATTAGTTAAACATTCGTGCTGTGGTGTTGATTCATTAATTGAATGACAATTTTGTTGTAGTCACGTGTATATGTGTAGTCCGCGTTTAGCCATCCTTTGTTTGTTTTACAGGTTCATGAACGTAGTTAGAAACATGTTATTTTGTTGTTTAAATGAATATGACTACTTGATAGGGATCAACTTTTGTGGAGCAGTTAGCTCCCTTGTTATTTCCATAGCGGAAGTTGTCAAGTCGGCCTATGCGAATGTTTTTATTTTTGTGTGGGCCTCACTCTATTGTGTTAAGGGCAGACACAACTGCAGTATTAGGTGTCATAGTGACTACGCATAGTTCAATGTCGTGTCAGGAGGCCAAGGAGACCATTTATAATCTGAGATTGCCCGAGTAGATGTTAATACGGGTACATGTTTGTTTTTAATGTGAAGGGGCATGGCGAAGAATAAATGTTAGAGCATGATGTCCTAGGATTGGGCACACATTTTTTTGTCAGAGTTATTTCAGCGCCAAGAGAATAGGGCATGATGTCCAAGAACTGGGCATACCTTTTTTTTCAGAGTTATTTCAGCGCCAAGACAATTGAGCACGATGTCCAACGACTGGGTGCACATTTTTTTTAATGTCAAAAGCTGTTTCATGATATATGTTTGGTTTGTTTCTATGGCCACTAAATGTTGTTTACTTACAGCAGGGGCTGGTCTGTTTTTGTGTACATCGGCGGTTATTGTGAAGATTGCAGCTTCAGGCTGATGTGTCCTTGCGAATAGGGGAGAATTGGTTGTTTTATTATGTGTGGTGACCAGGCATTTGCCTGTCGTGTCACAGGAATTGTTACAATGTTTTTTTTTCAGATTCAAGGATGACTACATACGTCCTAGTGGGTAGCACCGATGTGAATTTGATTTTTGGTTTTGTTGTTGTTACAGGGGAGTGGCATATTAAGTGAATGCCTATATTGACATTGTTTTATTAATTTTGGTGCCCCTAAGTATTGCATCCATTGATTGATGATTTTGTTTTCTGGGGAATCCCCAGCATGCAAGGGATTGAACTGTCTTTATTAATAATATTAGTTGGTTACTATTTTGTTGCGATGCACGTCAGAATAAGAACAAGTTTTAACTGCCTTATGCACTGGGAGAGCAGGGGATGCAACCAGTATTTTTTATTATTATTATTATTTGGGGTGGAAGTTCCAAAAAGAGTTTTCCCCTTAGGCATCCAATATTGTTTATGAGGGATGTCAGATGCGGAGCCAGGGCTTCGATCTCAAGGAGGGATGACGCTATATTGATGGTGGGACCCATCAACTTTTGGTAGGTGGGTATGAGACAGTATGGAAAACGACTTTCGAAAATCACCCGAGCTTACCGGGAGAACATGATCTGGAATATTTTTGGGAACAAAGTTCAAGGACCAGTTTGAGCGGGAGTGCATTGCTGAATAGCCGCAAGGTCACCTGCTATTGTTGACTAGCAGTTTCTCAGGGAGAGGAGTGCCAAATGTATTGTACACTTTGGGTTCAAGCTGTCAGAGGGACAATGGTGAACTTTAGAGGCAGCATAATTTATGAGTACAGGCGGCATTGGAAGTGACCTTGGCTGTCAGAAGAGAACGCCACTACTCCAAATTTATGGTCGGCGGGAAAAGTAATGAACTCAGACCATGAACTCGGAACAATAATATAGATTTGGGTTAATGATATGATGCAGTAGTATGCAAATTAAGCAGGGTACGCGAGGTACTGATTGGTAGGACCTTCACGAGGTGAGAGAAGCATGGTCACGTGATTCAAGAAAGGCGCCAACTCAAGAGGTGATATATACTTTGGATCCAGTCAGTTTTAGACAGTGTGGAACGAGCAAGAGTGCGGTAGCAACAGGGCCGAGGGCTGGGCGGTCGCCCAGCCCAGGAGGAAGTGTGAGTTTGGAACTCCAGCAATGGTGATGTCTATATACCAGGCTGTTTAGTGTCCAGGAAGATGGAGAGGCAGTATTAAAGACGGAAAAGATGCACATATCACAGTTTCGTCTGGACTGCCGAAGAAACGCAGGATGGTCGAGGATCTGTGAACCATTTATTCCAGATAGATAAATCTGATGGAGTGGAACGCAAATTCCGAGGATCACAAAATGGCGTGCAAGCCATTTGAGAAGGACTGTTGGCTAAAGAAGAGCACTCAGTAGTTGCAGATGATGGCTAACGTCAGATAGGACAACCACTAGCCAGACTGCGATCGGAATCACACGGGAGACACTGCGATCGGAATCGCACAGGAGACTAAGATCAATCGGAATCACACAGGAGATTAATGGCAAACATGGTTGGAAAGGTCAAGTGGGATTCACGACAAACGAGAAGTTGAAGAGAGCAATCGTATTTCAAATATGAAACCCAGAAGGACAACGGGACGGCAGAAGAAGAATGTAAGTTGACAGTAAGACTTAGACCTAATTAGTATAGTTGTATATGATAATCAAGGTATCTTAGTTTAGAGAGCTATAGCAAACTACTGATAGGTAAGTTTACCAAATAATTATGAGCAGTCGACCAAGGATTAGGATTGGATGCGACGTCCTGCAAATGACCTATATTTAAATGGCTAGGTCTATAGTGTTGGGAGTCATATTAATCGGTTAGATAGGCAGAGTGTGGATAAACTATATATGTGCATGTAAATTAAGTAATTAGACTAAAAGATTAATGATAACTAGGCGGGTCAACACGGCATTAAATAAGAAGAGATGGCAGTATTGCAAGGAATATAAACACAGCGACCAAACACAGCAGACGACAGAAGAAGAATACATTGTCTGGGTAAACTGGAGTTGCCTAGACATACCGGGTATAGCTGAATAAACCGGTTACCCGCTGAACAAGTTGGATGGGAGCGAGTTAAATCCCTGGGTATATGGATTGATGGATCAATCTATGGATCAATGAGTATTTGGGCTGAATATATGGACCACTAATAAGCCTACGGAAAGATGGTTACGAAACAAAGGCCGGTGTAGTTCCTAGCTTTAGTCTTTTACTTTATGCGGTTAATAGGTGATCATAAGTGGCATTCCCTAACACCCAGTTGCACAGGCTGTTACACTATCTATCTCTCCCTTGTGAGGTAATGCAGCATCGTATTATTACAGTTCAATATGCATTATGTGTCTGCAATGCACGTACTGATTACTCTATGCGATTATGTTGTAGATTGTCACTCTGTTATTGTTCAGAATGAATTAAATATATGTTTGAGTTGCCTTTTATTTTGACTTGTAGCTTAGAGACCTTGTGAGGCTGTACATCTCTTCTATAATCTGATAACATACACCACGAGACATTGATGGTGCAATAGTAATTAACTATTGTTCTCACGCGGAGACACGAACCTACATCTGTCGTATCCCTTACTCTCATCCTCTTTTTCTCCTCCTCTCTCTTCATCTTTCTTTACTATCAAAGGTAGTGCGTAGTAGGCAGAGTTCGACTGAGGAACGAACTTTTAGGCTTCACACTTATCTTATATCATTTCCCTCATCATTCTTTTCTTTCTCTTCTCTCTCTCCTCCCTTCCTCCTCTCTCTCCTTCCTCTTTTTTTTCCTCTAGATCACACTTACATACAAGAGAGAGAGAGAGAGAGAGAGAGAGAGAGAGAGAGAGAGAGAGAGAGAGAGAGAGAGAGAGAGAGAGAGAGAGAGAGAGTCTAATTACATTGTCCTCAAGTTGTCTCCTTGTGTGTCCTAACCAGCATGAGCATCTTTTCCTCTCCTATGTTTTCAAGGCCTCATAGTCCGACTATGTACTTTCGGCCATTGTGATCCACCCAGGCCCGTCTGCCAGTGATAGTGGGCAGTGGTTTGGTGATTCGGGTTTGCAGTTTGGATAACCACCCCTGCACCCTGCCCAGATCATGTGCAGATAAATCCATACGTTGATCTTAGCCAATGGGCGGTACAGATGCACATGAACATGGCATGTTGTTGTCGTGTACACGTGACCCAGACACGCAGACAGTGCCCGTCGGTGGGGCTGCTGTTGTCGCTAGCTCGGCATGTGTGTCTCACCCGGACACTGGACACATGTGACCTTAGCCCAAACCGTTCTATAACCAACTGCCAGGTACTATAGGCAGTAGATGACTTTTTTTTTAAAATGACTTTTGTTAGAATTACATTTCCCACACCTACAATAATTCCGTCATTGACCTTCTGATGACCCGACAGATGGGAAACCGCCTGTGGACAGAAGCATCAAAGTAGAGGAATTGCGTCACGTGAGCTTCCCAGTCTACATCGCCTTTGTTGTCTTGGCAGCCATGGGCATCACCATGGCCGCGCTATTCTTGGCAATCAACATCCGGTATCGACGTCACAGGTGAGTATCCCCGCGCTAATTTTAAACCTCCATTCATATTATTATTCTTTCTATTTTTTTTTTTTTTTGCGTATCCCATTTACAGGACATCGCTGTCAACACCATCGTTTTACTGCTGTTGTTGATGTCTTGGCAAGTTTTACGTTCAGTAGTTCGCCATTGCTTTCTGAACGACCGGCTCCCATACCAACGCGTTAAACCCCCAGCGCAACACGTCTGTTGCCAAATCGGTCGCCGCTGCATTTCGAATGCGTGGTAAGCAGGTTATAAATCGCGTTCGCAAGCCTTTGGTCACTGAGATCCGCATTCTTTCTATTGCTTCACACAATGCAAATGATGAATGCCATTCGTCTTTTTTTCGGTTTGCAACCGACTATACAGTGAGTGCAGACGAGAGAACCAGGTGGTTGTGGGGGTAGAAGTTCAGGCCTTGATGTTTGAAAGTTCTTGAGAGGCGAGGTAGTCATCTACACAGATGGGTCTGTTGTTGGACACGAGAAGAGGCTTTCTCGGCGTAGAAGATGTGTAAGGGTGAGGTAGTCATCTACACAGATGGGTCTGTTGTTGGACACGAGAAGAGGCTTTCTCGGCATAGAAGATGTGTGAGGGTGAGGTAGTCATCTACACAGATGGGTCTGTTGTTGGACACGAGAAGAGGCTTTCTCGGCGTAGAAGATGTGTGAGGGTGAGGTAGTCATCTACACAGATGGGTCTGTTGTTGGACACGAGAAGAGGCTTTCTCGGCGTAGAAGATGTGTAAGGGTGAGGTAGTCATCTACACAGATGGGTCTGTTGTTGGACACGAGAAGAGGCTTTCTCGGCATAGAAGATGTGTGAGGGTGAGGTAGTCATCTACACAGATGGGTCTGTTGTTGGACACGAGAAGAGGCTTTCTCGGCGTAGAAGATGTGTGAGGGTGAGGTAGTCATCTACACAGATGGGTCTGTTGTTGGACACGAGAAGAGGTTTTCTCGGCGTAGAAGATGTGTGAGGGTGAGGTAGTCATCTACACAGATGGGTCTGTTGTTGGACACGAGAAGAGGCTTTCTCGGCATAGAAGATATGTGAGGGTGAGGTAGTCATCTACACAGATGGGTCTGTTGTTGGACACGAGAAGAGGCTTTCTCGGCATAGAAGATATGTGAGGGTGAGGTAGTCATCTACACAGATGGGTCTGTTGTTGGACACGAGAAGAGGCTTTCTCGGCATAGAAGATGTGTGAGGGTGAGGTAGTCATCTACACAGATGGGTCTGTTGTTGGACACGAGAAGAGGCTTTCTCGGCATAGAAGATGTGTGAGGGTGAGGTAGTCATCTACACAGATGGGTCTGTTGTTGGACACGAGAAGAGGCTTTCTCGGCATAGGTGGCAGGAAAATGTGTGAGGGTGAGGTAGTCATCTACACAGATGGGTCTGTTGTTGGACACGAGAAGAGGCTTTCTCGGCATAGAAGATGTGTGAGGGTGAGGTAGTCATCTACACAGATGGGTCTGTTGTTGGACACGAGAAGAGACTTTCTCGGCATAGGTGGCAGGAAGATGTGTGAGGGTGAGGTAGTCATCTACATATGGTGCTCATGGGCTTTCAAGCCACAGGTGGCAGGGAGATGTGTGAGGGAAGTACCTACACCTTGCTGAGGACCACATATGAATAGTAAACGAACACATAACTGGGGGCATCGACCTCTATACGCTGAGGGGATACGGCGGAGGAGGAGGAGGAGGAGATACTAAGGAAGTGGAGATACAGAGGAGGGTGAGATACGGAGGATGGGAAACGAGCACTTGTGGATAGAATGGTTCTTTGTGGAGTGATAATGATCTGTCGACTGACTGACTGACTGACTGACTGATTACTAGATTAATTGACTAACCAACAAACAGATAGCTAGCCAGCCAACTAGCCAAACAGCCAACCAACCAACCAACCAACCAACCACCTAACGAACTGACCAACTGAATGAATGAAAGATTAACTAACATAATAATCAAATACTAGATAGCTAGCTAGCCAGCCAAGCAGGCAGTCAACCAACAAGCCAGCCAGCCAGACAACTAACCAACAAAGTAAATAGCTAGCTAGCTAACTAACATAATTACTAGCTAATAGCTAATTAACCTATTAACTCACCAACTAACTATGCCCATGTAACGATATCTGTAAACATACTCACGTAACGATATCTGTACTATACGAATGTAGTAATATCTAAACTATACACATGTAGTGATATCTGTATTATAATAAGTTAATGATATCTATACTGTACCTATGTAACGATAACTATACCACACACATGCAGTGATATCTATACTGTGGCCATGTAAGGATTTTTATACTATATCCATGTAACGATATTTATACTATACCCACTTAACGATATTCATACTATACACATCTAGTGATATCTATAATATGACCATGTAGTGATATCTATAATATGACCATGTAGTTATATATATATATATATATATATATATATATATATATATATATATATATATATATATATATATATATATATATATATATATATATATAATAACCACGGAGTTATATCTATACTATACCCATGAAGTGATATCTATTCTATACACACGAAGTGATATCTATACAATACCCATGGAGTGATATTTATACTATACCCATGGAGTGATATCTATATTATACCCATGTAGTGATATCTATACTATACCCATGTAATGATATCTATACTATACCTATGTAGTGATATCTATTCTATACCCATGTAGTGATATCTATACTATACCCATGTAGTGATATCTATACTATACCTATGTAGTGATATCTATACTTTACCCATGTAGTGATATCTATACTATACCCATGTAGTGATATCTATACTATACCCATGTAGTGATATCTATGCTATACCCATTTAGTGATATCTATGCTATACCCATTTAGTGATATCTATACTATACCTATGTAGTGATATCTATTCTATACCCATTTAGTGATATCTATTCTATACCCACTTAGTGACATCTATTCTATACCCATGTAGTGATATCTAAACTATACCCATGTATTGATATCTATACTACACCCATGTAGTGATATCTATACTATACCCATGTAGTGATATCTATTCTATACCAATTTAGTGATATCTATACTATACCCATGTAGTGATATCTATTCTATACCCATGTAGTGATATCTATTCTATACCCATTTAGTGATATCTATTCTATACCCATGTAGTGATATCTATTCTATACCCATTTAGTGATATCTATTCTATACCCATGTAGTGATATCTATACTATACCCATGTAGTGATATCTATACTATACCTATGTAGTGATATCTATTCTATACCCATTTAGTGATATCTATACTATACCCATGTAGTGACATCTACAGTGATGCTGATTCTGTAGACAATAGTGATGACTACGGCTGACATGGTGATGATGACGATTTTCAAAATAATGGAGGTGGAAATTATGCTTGTGAAGAAGATGATGATGATGGTTGTACAATTATATGGCGACGGCGATAAAGATGATAATGCCAATGTAATTGTGGTGATGTAATTGTGGTGATGTAAGTTGATGATGTAATTGTGATGATGTACTTATGATGATGTATTTGTGATGATGTAATTGTGATGAGGGTGATAATTATGGTTATGCCGATGGTTGTACTGTGGGTGATGATGATTATAGTAATGGAAATGATCATGCTAGTGGTGGTGATGATGTTAATTATAATGGTAATGATGATGACTGTGCTCATAGTGAAGGCGGTGATGGTGGCAATGGTGGTGATGGTGAATTGATTGTGTTGATAGTTGCTTGCTTGTGTTCGTTGGCTTGAGCTTCAACGCGAAGTCCTGTATGTCGGATGAAGGCATCCTGTTGTCCAACATCAGTTTGATGTCATACAGGACCTGAGGTTTGTGTGAGTATCCGTTGTCCCATGTCTGGCTTATTGGTGTGTAGACTGATGATTCCTCGCCATGCAGGCAGACACTCTCCGACTTCGGAGGAGTGTTGATAGTGAAGACGATCATGGTGATTATAATGGTAATGATGATGATTGTGCTGATTCTGTAGACGATGAAGGTGATGATGAATATGTTTGTGCTGATAGTGAAGACGAGTTGAGGATGTTGGCGGCGACGATGATGATAGGCAAGGAAAAGGCTCCGATACACATGTAGAACACGATCTAACGGTTGTGATATCTCTCACTGCCAGGTACATCAAGATGTCCAGCCCTAACATGAACAACCTGATCATCGTGGGCTGTATCCTCTGCTACCTGTCCATCTTCTTGCTGGGGGCCGACCCAGACCACAACGACCGCCTACTCTTCAGCTATTGGTGCACTGTAAGTTGACATGTCCAACCCCTTCCTTACCACACATCTCACCACACATTGAGATTAGCACTGTGTATCCGACATGCTCAAAAGCTGATCTATTCTATAGACCATCCATGGTCAATTCTCAAACCTTCGTTCTGGATATTTTTAAACTGCCACACTACGACTGGGGTATGAGGGCTACTCGCTGAACATAGTTACAGATAGAAAAAAGTTAGTTACATAGTCTTTACAGGACGTCGCAGTCAACCCCAGCAGTTTTGGCTGTTCGTGATTTCCTGGCAAGTTTACGTTCAGTGGTTTACCATTGCTTTTCTGAACGACGGCACTCATACATTCACACACACACACACACACACACACACACACACACACACACACACACACACACACACACACACACACACACACACACACACAAATAAACCAACGCAAAGCTGTCTGCTGCCAAATCGCCCGTAGCTGTATTTCGAACGCGGTATGCAGGATCATAATGGGTGATTTCAACGCAAAAATAGGAAAGCAAAGCGATGGATGCAGTGTAGGCAACCATGGTTTGGGAGAGAGAAATGAAAGAGGTTACAGACTTGTAGAATGGGCAAAAGAACAAGAAATGGTTGTAGGAAACACCTGGTTTAAACAACATCCTAGAAGATTATGGACATGGAGGAGTCCAGACAGCAGGATTAAAAACCAGATAGATTACATCCTGATAAGCAAAAGGTTTCGAAATGCATTAACAGTTGTAAAAACAGTTCCAAATGCAGACTGTTACAGCGATCACAGATTAATTACTGGCACATTGAGAGTAAAGTTAAAGAAGTCAAGTATACAGCAGGAAACCCTAAATATGACTTGTGCAAATTGAAAACTGACAAAGAAATACAAGATAATTTTAACATAGAAGTAAAGAACAAATTTGATTTATTGTCTGATCTAGAGATCCTATTTCAAGATGTAGATGATCAATGGGAAATGCTGAAGAATTCAATCAGTTGTGCAGCAGAAAAAACTATTCCAAAAGTAAAGAAAGTGGGCCGTAAGACATGGATGACTGAAGAAATTTTACAACTAATGGAAACAAGAAGACAGAACAAAAATAATTCTGCCAAATATGAAGAAATTCACAGAAAAGTCAGAACCTTATGTAAGGAGGCTAAAGAAACATGGCTTGAGAAAAATTGCAGAGAAATTGAAAAACAACACAACAGTAAAAATGCGAAACTAATGCACAAAAGAATTCAGGAGATTACTAATCAAAGAACACGTACATCAGCAGGCTGCCTAAAGACAAAAGATGGTAGAGTCATAATAGAAAAAGATCAGATTTTACATGTATGGTCAGATTACGTGAAAAACCTTTATGACGATAACAGAGACGAACAATATATTATTCAAAATAACAATGAAGGGCCAGCAATTTTGAAGATGGAGGTTCAGAATGCTCTTAATCATATGAAATCTGGCAAGACCCCCGGTCCAGACAGCATCACAACAGAAATGATTAATGCTTTAGAAGAATATGGAATAGATAAAGTTACCAGTCTGCTTAATACAATATATGATACTGGAAATATACCTCATGAGTTGTGTAATTCTGTATTTATTGCAATCCCAAAGAAATCAGGAGCCTTGGAATGTGATCAACATCGAACAATTAGTATAATGAGTCACATCACGAAGATTTTGCTAAGAATTATCATGCAAAGAGTTAGGAGGAAAATACAACCTGAAATAGGAGAAGAACAATGTGGTTTTGTAGTAGGCAAGAATACAGTAAATGCTGTGTATATACTGAGAAACATAATCGAACGTTCTATAGAAGTAAACAAAGATCTACACCTTTGCTTTATTGACTACACAAAGGCTTTTGATAAAGTGAGACATGTCGACATGATAAGGATGCTTGAAGATCTACAAATTAATGGGAAAGACCTTAGACTTGTAAAAAACATATATTGGAAACAACAAGCTGCCATAAGAGTTGATAATGAAGTAAGCCAATATCAGCCTATTAAGAGAGGTGTGAGACAGGGATGTGTAATGTCTCCAGATCTGTTTTCCCTGTACAGTGAAAATATTTTCAGAAATATTGAAGATATGGAAGGAATCAACATTGGGGGACGATGCATCAATAACATTAGATATGCAGATGATACAGTCTTGATTGCGGACAATGAACAGGACCTGCAAAATTTAGTAGATGCGGTTGTTACACACAGTGAACAACAAGGGTTAGAATTAAATTGTAAAAAGACACAGATTATGGTCGTCACTAGGAAGAACGAAATACCACAGTGTAATATACAAGTAAATGGGAATATTCTTCAACAAGTGAATAGGTACAATTATCTCGGAACAGTAATAACATCTGATGGGAGATGCCTTGAAGAGATTAGAACAAGGATCGCCATGGCAAAAGTAGCCTTTAGCAAGATGAAAAACATACTGACCAATAAAAAGATGTCAATTGAAACGAGAATAAAGAGTGTTGAGATGCTACATAGAACCTGTACTTTTATATGGATGTGAAGCTTGGACAATGAGCAGCCAGGCTGAAAAACATCTGATGGCTGTAGAAATGTGGTTTCTGAGGAAAATGCAAAGAATACCATGGACAGCCAGAAAGACCAATGAACAAGTCCTTCAAGAAACAAATGAAGATCGTAAACTGATCAGAGACATTAGACGTAGACAGTCACAATTTTTTGGGCATGTTATGAGAAGAAATGATTTGGAGAACTTGGTGACAACTGGTAAGATCGAGGGGAACAGACCAAGGGGAAGACCTAGAAACAAGTATCTGGATGGCTTGGCCTTGTGGCATGGTCGAGACAAAAACACGGAACTGATCCACGACTCTGTTGATCGAGTGAGATGGCAGAACATGACTGCCCACGCTTACCGGCATGGCACATGATAGATGGATGGATGCAGGATTATGATCTACGTCGGTAATCCCTTCGCCACGGAGCCGGTAGAGATAGAAGCAAGTGGTAAACCAAGAACACAAGCGGCCTCTGCTGCACCGTGCTCAGACAACATTGTTGCCAGGTCATCGTAGGCACGTGCTCAGACAACATTGTTGCCAGGTCATCGTAGGCACGCGTACATCCGGGTGTGCTGTCACCACACCTACACCAGAATCAAGGACTCACATGTCAGGAGTGTAGCGAGATGTGTACAGTATGATCATTCATACTCTGGTATGTCTCAGGGGTTTTTCCACCCACTGAAAATATCTCCTTACACACCTGTTGTAAGAATTTCTAACACACACTTTGTAACATTTCCTTACACACCCCATTGTAACATTTCCTTATACATTCATTGTAACATTTCCTTATACACCCATTGTAACATTTCCTTTCACATCCGTTGTAACATTTCTTGTCACGCCAATTGTAAAATTTCATTTCACACCAATTTTAACATTTCTTGTCACACCCATTGTAACATCTCCTCACACATCCATTGTAACATTTCTTGTCACACCGATTGCAACATTTCATCACACACCCATTGTAACATTTCCTTACACACCCGTTGTAACATTTCCTTACACACCCATTTGTAACATTTGCTTACACATCAATTGCATGCAACATTTCCTTACACACCCATTGCAAAAATTTCATTACAAGGCCCATCGTAACATTTCCTTACACACCCATTGTAACATTTCCTTACACACCCATTGTAACATTTCCTTACACACCCATTGTAACATTGGAAACGTATCATTGAGACAGCCAGTTACTAGAAGATTCGATCATTTCAGACCAAACAATTTAGTCGCCTGGCCACTTCTCGTTGTTTGTGTAAAACAGAGTTGTCTTGTTTCTAATCTCGGTGATGCTGCAGTTGCTGCTGCTATTGTTGTTGTTCTTCGTCTTCTACTTCTTCTTCTTCTTCCGCTTCTCTTTCTCCTTCTCTTTGTCCTTCTTCTCCTGCTCCTTCTCATCTACTACATCTCATCCGTTTCATCACCTTCCTTCTCTTTCTTCCCATCTGCCTCCTCCATCTCATCCGCCAACTCATCTTCTTCATCTGTTTGCTCATCCTCCCTCTGCTCCTCCTCTGCCATATATAACTCCCAAGCAGCTCTGGTCCAGCCTGACTTAAGACCCTCTAACCTTGACTTGTCCCCCAGGCCAGGTCCTGGACGTTGGCTCTGGGATTCACTCTGGCTTTTGGCGCCATGTTTGGCAAGACCTGGAGAGTGCACGCCATCTTCACAAATATCAAACTCAACAAGAAGGTCAGAGTGTGTTGTTGTTTACTGTCACAATATCGTTTCACGTTGTTTGTTTGTTTAATTCAACATGCTGTAGACAGTCTTCTGAGATTATAGCAGTACATTCTCCCCTGCTTATTGCAATATGGTTTCTTTATTATAACAATGTATTCTTCCTTCATGACAGCAATATATTATCCCTTCATTATAGAAATATATTCTTCCTTCATTATAGCACTATATTCTTTCTTCATTATAGCAATATATTCTTCCTTCATGACAGCAATATATTCTTCCTTCATTATAGAAATATATTCTTCCTTCATTATAGCACTATATTCTTTCTTTATTATAGCAATATATTCTTCCTTCATTATAGCACTATATTCTTCCTTCATTATAGAAATATATTCTTCTTTCATTATAGTAATATATACCGTTGATTATAGCAATGTATACCTTTGATTACAGCAATATATGCTCTGTTGATTATAGCAATATATACTCTGTTGACTATAGCAATACACACTCTGTTGATTATAACAATACAGTGGTACCTCGGGTTACGAACGCCTCAGGTCACGAACACTTCAGGTTACGAACACCTTCGAAAATTTTATGTCTCGGGTAACGAACAGTGCCTCGGGTTACGAACGAAGGCGAGAGAGAGAGAGAGAGAGAGAGAGAGAGAGAGAGAGAGAGAGAGAGAGAGAGAGAGAGAGAGAGAGAGAGAGAGAGAGAGAGAGAGAGAGAGAGAGAGAGAGAGAGAGAGCAAGGTGTAACGTTGGAGACAAACGATCGCATACAGTACAAACAGTACTACAGATGAGCTTGTGGATCTTCAGAATGAACAGAAAGACATTAAAGGAGGAGCAGTCGTCCAGATGATGAGGAGCCAGTGACCGTTTCAACTGCCAGGATTAAAGAAATTTGCAGCAAGTGGGCAGACGTCGAAGACTTCATTGTGAGCCATCATCCAAACAAACTTGTTGCTAACAGGGCAGTAAACCTGATGAATGATAACACGATGGCCCACTTCAGAAAGATTCTCCAGCAAAGGAAGCGACAAATTTCCCTTGATAGTTTCTTGGTGCAGAAAGATTCCCAGTCGGCTGCCAAGAAACAGCGACAAGATACTCCTGAAACTAATGATTCAGAATAACACAGAAAGTGACAAATTTCCCATGATCGTTTTCATGGTAATAAAGATAGACTAAATCTCTTTTTATTTTACATTTAATTCATTTGGTTGGTTTCTTTCTCTTTATTTAATACGTGAAGTACACATATTCTTTGAGTTTTGTCAGGTAAATGACCGGATGTTAATTTAAAAAAAAAAAGAACGATACTTTCATCTTGAAACGGATTGTCTTTATTTCATTGATTTCAGTGTTTCGGATTACGAACGTTTCGGGTTACGAACCGAGTCCTGGAACGAATTAAGTTCGTAACCCGAGGTACCACTGTATATACTTGGTTGATTATAGCAATATAAGCCTTTCATTAAAGCATTCTATAGCGCTTATATAGCAATATACACTGTTGATTATAGCAATAATACTTTGTTGATAGTAGCAATATATACTCTGTTGATCATAAAAATATATACTTTACTGATTGTAGTAATATAAACGCTGTTGATTGCAGTAATATTGACTGTCATCTGAGACTGTGAATAACTTCGGTGTATTGCTGTGTGCCAGGTGATCAAAGACTACAAGCTGATGTTGATTGTACTGGTGCTTGTGCTCCTGGATGTGCTCATTCTGGTCACGTGGCAAATTGTTGACCCCTTTGATAAGGCAGTCAAACGATTATCACCTGAGGTAGGTAGCTTATAAATTAGGTCTCACCTGAGATAGATCATCATTTGAGGTAGAGTGTTACCTGGATAAATTATCACCTGAGATATATTGTCACCCGAGGCAGGTTATCTATCACCTGAGATAATCACCTGAGATAGATTATCACCTGAGATAGATTATCACCTGAGATAGATTATCACCTGTGATAGATTATCACCTGAGGTAGGAAGAGAGGTAAAGTACCTCATGAGTTAGGTTAACCATGTGAAGTATGTTATATTATCTGAAGTGACTAACCATCTAAGGCAGTGTTTCCCAACGTGGGGCCCACGCCCCACAGGGGGGCAATTTGACTGTTAAGGGGGGCAATTCGAAAATGGAAGAAATCGGCTGAATATAACAAAACGGGGAGACTTGAGACTGAAGTTAACTAAATTGGAACCTGACATAAGATCTCTTTGCAGCAAGCATCAAGCGCAAGGATCTCACTAAATTTAAATAATAAATAATTACTAATAATTAAAATAATATAGAAAAATCTTTCATTAAAATTATTTTGTACTTGAATTTCAGTTCTCCATTATATGTTTTGAAAATTTACTTACTGTGTTTGCTCAATAATTACCTAGTGATTTCTTCCTAAAACCTATCATTCAAGTTTCTTTAGTGAACATTTCAATTTTTGAATATTAAAAATAATGTATATGTTGAGGGGGGGGGGGGCATGAGGCGGGGGAGGGGGGCAATATGAATTTTAGAAAGGCTTAAGTGGGGCATGGCACAAAAAAGGTTGGGAAACACTGATCTAAGGTATATATGACTTGAGTTAAATTTATGTATGTGGTAAGTTTTTTCATCTGAGATTGTTTTACCACTCCAGGTAGGTTTATTACCCAAAGGAAAGACATACGATAATAATAACTATAATATAACCTGTTGTAGCTAGATGACTAAGATATTACCTGGTGTAGGCAGATGACTACAATATCAGCTGGTGTAGGCAGATGACTAAGATATCACCTGGTGTAGGTAGATGACTAAGATATCACCTGGTCCAGGTAGATGACTAAGATATCACCTGGTCTAGGTAGATGACTAAGAACACGTGTGTAACCAACCACACATCTAGAGTCCTGGAGCCTGCAGGGACAGAACAACTACCTGACACGTGTGCAACCAACCACACATCTGGAGTCCTGGTGCCTGCAGCGACAGATCAACTACCTGACACGTGTGTAACCAACCACACATCTAGAGTCCTGGTGCCTGCAGCGACAGATCAACTACCTGACACGTGTGCAACCAACCACACATCTGGAGTCCTGGTGCCTGCAGCGACAGATCAACTACCTGACACGTGTGCAACCAACTACACATCTAGAGTCCTGGTGTTTGGAGGGCGAGATCAACTAACTACCTGACACTTGTTTGACGGCATGACAGGGGACACAACTACAGAAACACTGCTTGGTTTAATGGTTCCAAGAGTTAAGGGTCTTTGTCTAAGACCTGTTCGAATGTCACGGCTGGTTTTGTCTGTATGTTCAAAAGATGAGATACTCTGTCTGTTGGTTGTGTCTGTCTGTGCAAGAGTTGAGATAATGTGTCAAAGACATATATAATGCCAACAGTAGTTTGTCTGTTGGTATTGCAGGTGTATGTAGACTATGAGATCGTGCCCAAGCTGTACTACTGCTCCAGCAGTGGCATGGAGATCTGGCTGGGAGCGCTGTACGCCTACAAGGGGCTTCTGCTGGTGAGTGGTTGGGACATGTGTACAAGGTACAAGGGCTTTCTGCTGGTGAGTAGGTGGGACATGTGTACAGGGTACAAACGGTCTCTGCTGGTGAGTGGATGGAACGCGTGTACATGGTACAAGGGACTTCTGTTGGTGTGGATGGGACATGTGTACAGGGTATACAACAGGTGACAGTTTGTGTCAACCTCTGTTAGTGAGTATGTAGGACATGTGTACAGGGTAATGGTACAGTCAAGGTAGGGGTATCCCCTATCAAAAGAGAAGTAAGGTGCCTCCTTCCCTATGCAAGCCTACGGGACACCCTTGGGCAAAGCTTAGTACCCATTTACCCCCCTCCCCTCCCCCCTTGATCAGAGTTACGTGAAGCCATGGGTGCAGGTGGGGGATGAAGTTGAAGAGCAGCCGACAGATAGTTGTAGGTTATGGTCTCCAGAGGGTCTATTTTTTTATTACTGTTATCGACCAGTATGGTCACTGCTAGGAAGGAAAGCAATGACAAACTACCTTCTTTACAGATACCATGTTTTGCAATTTCATTGAAAATCAGAGAAACGGCCTAAATAGGCGCTCCATAGGAGCAGCCTCGCCTGGTAGGGGTAGTCATGTGCACCAGATGACTCCAGACCATCAGCAGGCGACTGAGTGCACAAGAACAACAACAATGAATGTTTGAACTATGAGTCGAGATGGTAAATTTGATAACATTAACACATAATTGAGAAGACTTAATATTAACATCTTAGGTATATGTGAGACCAGATGGAAAGGAATGTTACATAATCCATTCTGGCAGAGAGAAAAAACGAGGGGTATCAATTATAATGGATATAAAGAGATCAAAATCGATTAAATAATATTGGACTGTGTCAGTTAGTTAGGTTAGGAAAGTTAAGCGGCAGATCTTTTGATATCAATATCAATGCAAAAAAAACAACAACAACACACACACACACACGCACGCACGCACGCACGCACGCACGCACGCACACACACACACACACACACACACACTGACTAAAAGTAGTCTTCCTGCAGGCGTTTGGCTGTTTCCTGGCTTGGGAGACGAGGCACGTGAGTATACCGGCCCTCAACGACTCCAAGTACATCGGCATGTCTGTCTACAACGTGGTGATCATGTGCGTCTGCGGCGCGGCTGTGTCATTTATCATCGAAGACAGGCCCACGGAGAGCTTCGTCATCATCGGCCTGTTCATCGTTTTCTGTACCACCATCACACTGTGCCTTGTTTTTCTGCCTAAGGTCAGGGTCGCCGGTGTTGTCACCATGACTTAACACATGTTATTTGGATATTTGTGCCGCTGTGTTGTCATCATTACTTGCATATGTTATCTGGGTATTTGTTCCTCTGTGTTGTCATCATTACTTACACATGTTATCTGGGTATTTGTTCCTCTGTGTTGTCATCATTACTTACATATGTTATCTGGGTATTTGTGCCTCTGTGTTGTCATCATTACTTACATATGTTATCTGGGTATTTGTTCCTCTGTGTTGTCATCATTACTTACATATGTTAACTGGGTATTTGTTCCTCTGTGTTGTCATCGTTACTTATATATGTTATCTGGGTATTTGTTCCTCTGTGTTGTCATCATTACTTATATATGTTATCTGGGTATTTGTTCCTCTGTGTTGTCATCATTACTTACACATGTTATCTGGGTATTTGTTCCTCTGTGTTGTCATCATTACTTACATATGTTATCTGGTATTTGTTTCCTCTGTGTTTGTCATCGTTACTTATATATGTTATCTGGGTATTTTGTTCCTCTGTGTTGTCATCATTACTTACACATGTTATCTGGGTATTTGTTCCTCTGTGTTGTCATCATTACTTACACATGTTATCTGGGGTATTTGTTCCTCTGTGTGTCATCGTTACTTATATATGTTATCTGGGTATTGTTCCTCTGTGTTGTCATCGTTACTTATATATGTTATCTGGGTATTTGTTCCTCTGTGTTGTCATCATTACTTACACATGTTATCTGGGTATTTGTTCCTCTGTGTTGTCATCATTACTTACACATGTTATCTGGGTATTTGTTCCTCTGTGTTGTCATCGTTACTTATATATGTTATCTGGGTATTTGTTCCTCTGTGTTGTCATCGTACTTATATATGTTATCTGGGTATTGTTCCTCTGTGTTGTCATCATTACTTACCCTGTTATCTGGGTATTTGTTCCTCTGTGTTGTCATCGTTACTTATATAGTTTTTCTGGGTATTGTTCCTCTGTGTTGTCATCGTTTCTTATATATGTTATCTGGTATTTGTTCCTCTGTGTTGTCATCATTACTTACACATGTTATCTGGGTTTTGTTCCTCTGTGTTGTCATCATTACTTACACATGTTATCTGGGTGTTTGTTCCTCTGTGTTGTCATCATTACTTACATATGTTATCTGGGTATTTGTTCCTCTGTGTTGTCATCATTACTTACACATGTTATCTGGGTATTTGTTCCTCTGTGTTGTCATCATTACTTACATATGTTATCTGGGTATGTGTTGTCATCATTACTTAACATGTTATCTGGGTATTGTTCCTCTGTGTTGTCATCATTACTTACACATGTTATCTGGGTATTTGTTCCTCTGTGCTGTCATCATTACTTACACATGTTATCTGGGTATTTGTTCCTCTGTGTTGTCATCATTACTTACACATGTTATCTGGGTATTTGTTCCTCTGTGTTGTCATCGTTACTTACACATGTTATCTGGGTATTTGTTCCTCTGTGTTGTCATCATTACTTACACATGTTATCTGGGTATTTATGCCTCTGTGTTGTCATCATTACTTACACATGTTATCTGGGTATTTGTTCCTCTGTGTTGTCATCATTACTTACACATGTTATCTGGGTGTTTATGCCTCTGTGTTGTCATCATTACTTACATATGTTATCTGGGTATGTTTGCGTGTGTTCTCTGTTTAACCCGAACCTACTCCAGACACGTGCTACCACTGCCACCAGTTGCTACTACTAATGAATTTCCCTATTACCAGTGTCCCTCGCCATCAGATGAACCCACTCCTACTTCTACTTGCAATTTACGTCCCCAAATCAAGGACGAGAAATCAGCATTTAATTCCAACAGACCAGCGTACAGAACGAAACCCCTACACAGCGGCCAGAGAGGAAGTGTCCTCCCATTACACCTCTCAGCCGGGTCGATCTCTAGTCCATGGGAAACACACAGGGGTAATAACTCATTCAAGGGATACAAATCATTCAAATACATTACTATCATCAAGTGCCTGGCCAAATGTGTGCTGTCACGCTATCCCACTTGTCGCTATCTCCAGCAGAATACATCAGTTCGTATGCTGTGAAGAATCTCCTCCTGTTGTCTTCCTTCCTGTCTGTATACCACATTGTGTTCCAGTTCTTCTCCTCTCAAAACGTAGTACACAACATGGCGGATCAACCAGCCAACACCAGTAGTGGAAGAGTTCAGTTCGACAAGAACACGAGCACCAGTGACAACAATGACGTTACGGTTAGAAATGCTTCGTTAGCACACAACAACCAACACTGAAACAACTTCATTACAATAAACATAAACTGTAAAATCGATAACGCGAGACAGAAGACACACAACAACGGTTGTAAGAAAGAGCTACGATGTAGATGAGGTTGCTGGGACTGGAGTAAATAATTCAGATAGTACATCCAAAAACAAAAAACCCCAGACGTGGAATTAGTAAGCTCGAAAGGAACACAATCACAGGTGGTAGAATGGATGTTGCTGTTAGAGCCTTTTTCAGCATACAACAACACGCAGACACTGGTAACAACGACATCAATCTTGTATATTTAGACAAGAGAGCACAGTGAATTTGCATGCACATGTCGAGTGAATTGTTTTGTCATAGCTATATGTGATTGCAGATAAGGTAGAAGGTCACAACTGACCAGTCTTGCTCACCCACAGATAGTTCAGTTGAAAAGAAACCCCAAGGGCGGTGAGCAGAGAGTGCGGGCCACTCTAGGACACTGCAGTAAAACCTCCAAGAAGTCGGAGTACTCGGTCCACAGGGAGAAGATGCGGGCCACACTGGAGGAGAACCGGAGGCTGAGGGGCTTTCTGGAGCAGGTGAGTGGCGTTCTGGAGCAGGTGGGGGAGGGGGAGGAGGAAGGCATTCTGAAGTATGAGAGTGGGGGCGGGGGGGGGGGTACTGGAGCAAGTGAGAGGCTTTCTGGAGCAGTGGGGGTCTTTCTGGAGCTGCGAGGAGCTTTCTGGAGCAAGTGAGGGATTTTCTGGAGCCAGTTGGGGACTTTCTGGAGCAGGGGAGGGGCTTTGTGAAACATGTGAGGGGCTTTCTGGAGCAGGTGAGGGACTTTCTGGAGCAGGTGATAGGTCTTTCTGGAGCAGGTGGGGGAGGGGGAAGTGGGAATGCATTCTGAAGCAGGAAAGGGACGGGAGCTTTCTAAAGTAGGCGAGGGGTTTTCTGGAGCAATGGAAGAATATCTGGAGCAGTGGGCGGGGTGGGGGGGGGGGGGCATTTCTGGAGCAAGTGAGAGGTTTTCATGAGCACTGGGTGGGTGGGGGTGAGGCTTTCAGGAGCATGTGAGGGGCTTTCTGGAGCAGCGAAGGGTGGACTTTCTGGCGCAGGTGAGTGACTTTCTTGAGCAGTGAGGAAAGGTGGCTTTATGGAGCAGGTGGGGGGCTTTATGGAGCAGATGAGGGGCTTTCTGGAGCAATGATGGTCTTTCTGGAGCTGTGAAAGGCTTTCTGGGGCTGTGAAAGGCTTTCTGGAGCAAGTGGGGGACTTTCTGGAGCTGGTTGGGGTCTTTCTGGAGCAAGTTGGGGCCATTCTGGAGCAGGTGGGAGATTTTCTGAAGCAAGTAAGGGCTCTCATGAGCAGATGAAGGGCTTTCAGGACAGTGGGGTCCTTCTGGAGCTGTGAGGGCCTTTTTGGAGCAAGTGGGGAATGTTTTGAAGCTGGTGGAGATTTTTCTGGAGCAAGTGGGGGACTTTCTGGAGCAGGTGGAAGACTTTCTGGAGCAAGTGAGGTGCTTTCTGGAGCACGTGAGAAGCTTAATTGAGCATGTGAGCGGCTTTATGGAGCAGGTGAGAGGCTTTCTGAAAGGTTGGAGAGGCTTTGTGGAGCAGGAGATGGTTTGTTTTGGAGCAGTGGCGGGGGGGGGGGGGGGGGGGGGGGGGAGTTCTTTCTGGAGCTGTGAGGAGCTTTATAGAGCAAGTTGGGGATTTTCTGGAGCGGGGGGGGGGGGGGGGTTGGGGTGGTTTGTGGGGGGGGGAGTCCTTTCTGGAGCAAGTGGGGGGCTTTCTGGAATAGGTGGGGAACTTTCTGGAGCAGGTGAGGGGCTTTCTGGAGCAGGTGACGTGCTTTCTGGAACAGTGGGTTGGTTTATGGAGCATGTGAGGGCCTTTCTCGAGCAGGTGGTGGGCTTTCAGGAGCAGTGGGGGTCTTTCTGGAGCTTAAGAGGCTTTTGAAAAGTTTCGAGGGGCTTTATGGAGCAGGTGATGGTTTGTCTTGAGCGGTGAGGGGCTTTCTGGAGCAGGTGAGGGGCTTTATGGAGCAGGTGAGCGGTTTTCTGGAGCAGATGAGGAGCTTTATGAAAGGTTGGGGGGGGGGTGTTAGTTAGTTAGTTAGTCGACAGATCATTCTCATTGCACATCGAACCATTCAGTCCATAAGTGCTCGGATCCCCTCCTCAGCAAATCCCGCAGCGTGTAGCGGCTAACGACACCAGTTCTGTGTTGGTTTATCAGTCTTCTTTGGCTTCCTGCGTAGTGTTCTTGTTTGGCCACCCCTCTTTTAATTTGCTGTTCTCGCAGTCTGGCCATGGTTGTAGATTCACAGTCATCACTTGGTTCTCGCAAAAGTCTGACTTCTCGTAGAGCATTCAGAATGTCAGCCTGGTCCATGGCGCGTCCGCCCTCCACAGTAGCGTTACCTGCGAGCTTGTCAGCTCGCTCATTCGCTTGTACTCCCGCATGCCCTGGCACGAAGATGAAGCTAATCTTTCCCAGCCGAGACCGCTCCAGAGACAGCAACCATTCTCTTCGGATCCCCCCCCATCTCTATCCTCTTGAGCATGTTCATTGAGTCGCTAAGGAAACATGCCCTAGTGAATGTCTGTGTCTCGAGCCATGTTATTGCTTTACTTACTGCCATGACTTCCATAGTCAGGCTACTTGTGGTCTCAGCAAAAGCACCAGAGTCCTCCTTCACAATTCTCCCTCCGGCCTGAGCCGTAAAGGCCCATGAGCTTCTCACATGTCGGACGACCGACCCATCTGTGTAAATGACAGCATCACCGTCTAGCGAATTCTCGAAAATCAACGCTTGTACTTCCGCCTCCACAGCATGCCGGATTTTCTTGTCTGCATTTTCTGTCTAGTTGGATGCAAACTGAAAAGGATGTGCAGAAATCTGTTGGCACTTGTACCCACTCCTAGCCAGGTTCTAAGTCCTCAAGTGAACACACCTGTTGAAGAATGTCTTCGGCTTGACCCATCCACGACCGTCCTCTGTTTAACCTGCTACCCTTCACCTTCATAATTTCACTATGCAGTGGATGTTGTGCGTTTGCGTTAACTCTGAGGTAGGCGCGAGCTCTGCAGACTGGTATTCTGTCTTCAATGGTTGGAAAATCAAGAAGGTAGCGCATCGCTCTGCATGCTGCATCTCTTGTACATCCAAGAATAATGCGCATAGCTTCATTCTGTATCCTTTCCATCCTTTCTATCTGCTTACGGCTGAGAGTCAGGATTGCCATCGCATACTCAAAAACAGACATGACCAGCCCTTCGTATAGAAGACATAGATGGCGCTGCTCACAGTTTGCTGCCGCCATCACCCGCATCGCAGCCAACACCCGCTTGGCCTTTGTTATCACCTGGTCTATGTGCTCATTATAAGCAAGGCTTCGATCAAACCGTATCGCCAGGTAATTCATTGCCTGCGTTCTTACCACAGTCTCTGAACACAGCTTTACAGTTGGTGTTGGAGTGTTGACAATATGATTATTCAACGAGAACTAGGGGTTAGAGGGGGGTATCTTTCTTGAGCATGTGGGGGGGGGGGGGGGGGATGGGGGTGTTATTTCTGGAGCAGGTTTAGGGGGGGGGGGGTGTTTTTGGAGCAGGTTGGGGGAGGGAGTTCTGGAGAAGGGAAGGGGGCGGGGTTCTTCACCAGTAGTCAAGTTAGGTTGGTGTCTGTGGTCTGTCACCTCGGCAGTAAACGCAGTTGCATAATGCCAGGTGTGACGTCAGCCGCAAGAGAGGTGGGAGCAGTTGGCTGGACGTTGATTTTGACAGCAGCATGGAGCCTCAGTCTTTCAGCAGGTGGTGGTTGATTGCGACGTCTTGTAAAAGACATGAAAATAGCTTTTCCATCCATGTAAGCTATATCCCGGGCTCATTACTGACCCAGATATGTGAAATATGTGGTATAAAATGTTTGAGAGATGTTTGTAAGCAAATGTTAAAGATGGGTATAAAGTGTATAACAGATGTATGTAAGCAAATGTTAGACATGTGGTGTAAAGTGTATGGCAGATGTATGTAAGCAAGTGTTAGAGATCTGGTGTAAAGTGTATGACAGATGTGTGTTAGCAAATGTTAGACATGTGGTATAAAGTGTATGACAGATGTATGTAAGTAAATATTAGAGATGCGCAGACAGTATCACCCCGGAAGTGTGTGTATAATACGTGGAAGGAGGCAGCTTAACATCTCCGTTAGTTGCATCTTTTTGACAGAAAGCCAATGAGCTTGAGAACCTTCTGGAACAGTTGGGTGATGATGTCATGAAGGATGATGCTAGGCTGCAGTCAGGTCTACTGCACAAGACAGTCCTTGACCTCCGACACACCAAGGGGTCTCCAGCCAAGATGTCCCTCAAATGTGAGTGCCACAGTTAACTTGTGTGTGCTGGTTGTCCTCAACTGTGAGCGTCACACAGAATAGGTGTGTATGTGTATGTGAGTGTGTATGTGAGTGTGTATGTGTGTGTGTGTGTGTTGTCCTTAAACGTTAGTGCCACACAGAACACGTGTGGGCTGGTTATCCCCACTAAGCCCACTACAACCAATAGTAACCGTTGCCTTTAGTTTTTACTTTTTTTTAAGGTTTTCATTTGAAGAGCTGTAACTCGTAACCCGAATCCGTACCCCCAAACCTGTGTCTGATGATAGTGCTTAAGTCATACCCACTACAATCAATAAGAACCGCCATCTTTAATTGTTAATATTTATAATTTAAAAACATTTGAAGGCCGAATGTAGTAATGCCCTCTTAACGAGGAAAAACCGGCTTTAGCCCGGGAATATTTGAATCTTGAGGCTTGCCTTTGTGACGTTTTCTGAATTTTCTAGTGGCGTCACAAAAGCGCAAAGAAGGAAAACAATTGAAGGGCTGCATCCTCATTGTCGGCAAACGTGCCTATATTACTACCGACAATGAGCTGTTTCCATCTCCAGCATACTGTGCTTCCGAATTTGAATGTACATCAAGTTACTCTGAGGGCAGCGCGACTACCTGTGTCTACCTGAGTGATGAGCCTACACCTGCCAGTAGCCTTCTCAAGCACAAGTTCAACAATAACAGGCTCTACTCGGAGGCCATCGAGATGGCAGGTATCAGGTGAGTGTCTAGTGTACACCTGGGGTAGATGATAGGTATCAGGTGAGTGTGTCTAGTGTACACCTGGGGTAGATGATAAGTATCAGGTGAGAGTGTCTAGTGTATACCTGAGGTAGATGATAGGTATCATGTGTGTCCAGTGTACACCTGGGGTAGATGGCGGGTAATGGGTGAATGTGTCTAGTGTACGCCCTGGGGGTAGATGGCTGGTATCATTTGAGTGTGTCTTGTGTTTACCTGGGGTAGATGGCGGGTATTATTTGAGTGTGCCTAGTCTATACTAGGGGTAGATGGTGGGTAATAGGTGAGTGTTTCTAATATACACATGGGGTAGATGGCGGATATCATTTGAATGTGCCGTCTATACCAGGGGTAGATGGTGGGTATCAGGTGAGTGTATCTAGTGTACACCTGGGGTAGATGGTTGGTTTCAAGTGAGTGTGTCAAGTGTACACCTGGGGTAGATGACGGGTATCAGGTGAGTTTGTATAGTGTACACTTGGGGTAGATGGCGGGTATCATTTGAGTGTGTCTAGTGTACACCTGTGGTAGATGGCGGGTATCAGGTGAGTGTGTCTAGTCTATACCTGGGGTACATGGCGGGTATTAGGAGACTGTGTCTAGTTTATACCTGGGATAGATGGCAGGTATTATATGAGTGTCTAGTGTACACCTGAGGTAGATGGCGGGTACCATTTGAGTGTGACTAGTCTATGCCTACCAGTCTCCGTGGCGATAGCTTTCCGGACGCGATTCGTAATGCCGCTTACCCGCGTTCGAATCGCAGCAGTGACAGATTTGGCAGCAGACCGCTTCTCGCTGTTTTAACGTGTTGGTATGGGAGCCGGTCGTTCAGAAAACAATGGCAAATTGCTGAACGTAAAACTAGCCAAGACATCAAGAACAGCAGTAAAATGCTGGTGTTGACTGCAACGTCCTGTAAAGGATATGCGACTTTTAAAAAAAAAAGTCTATACCTGCGGTAGATGGCGGGTATCAGGTGAGTGTTTAACTTTACACATCAAGTTTAACACTGGACATCAGGTTTAACGCTAGAAAGTGTTTACCGGCCAATCAGGTTACATGCTAGACATTGTGTACAGACCAGCAGGTTTAACGCTAGGCATTGTGTGCTGACCAGCAAGTTTAACTCCAAATATTGTGTACTGACCATCAGGTATAACGCAAGACATTGTTTACTGGTCATCAGGTTTAACGCTAGAAAAAATTCACTGACCATACCTCCAGCATCAGAAGATGAGGTTGAAGATGACCCATTTGGCGGGGTCTACCTGGGACCCAGTGACTCACCAACACACGTGCAGGACACTGATGGGTAGAGTATTTGTGTGTGTCCGAAGGGCATCTGTGTGTGTTTCGTGTTTATTTGTCCACTTGTATATTCTTGTTTGCTTGGTTTATTTAATTTTTATGTTTTAAATGTTTATGTTTTGTATATTTATGTTTTATAAGTTTGTGTTTTATAAGTTTGTGTTTTATATGTCTATGTTTTATATGTTTATGTTTGATATATTTATGTTTGATATCTTAATGTTTTATATACTTATGTTTGACATGTTTATGTGTTTGTTATGTATGTTTGTGTTACACACACATACACACACACACACACACAAACACACACACACACACACACAAACACACACACACACACACCCACACACACACACCCCCACACACACGTCATTATTGTAAGAAGCAGTGGCATTATAGTAAATATACATGGACACAGAATCAGCTAGAAAATAGACATTGGACACACAGTGACATAGGCAATCAAACAACGGAGAAACGTGGACAATGAACCCAGAGAGACATGGACAATGAACCCAGGGAGACATGGACAATGAACCCAGAGAGACATGGACAATGAACACAGAGGCATGGACAATGAACACACTGAGATATAGACAATGAACACACGGAGACATGGACAATGAACACACAGAGACATGGACAATGAACACAGAGACATGGACAATGAACACGGAGACATGGACAATGAACACACAGAGACATGGACAATGAACACGGAGACATGGACAATGAACACAGAGACATGGACAATGAACACAGAAACATGGACAATGAACACACAGAGACATGGACAATGAACACACAGAAACATGGACAATGAACACAGAGACATGGACAATGAACACAGAGACATGGACAATGAACACACAGAGTCATGGACAATGAACACACAGAGTCATGGACAATGAACACACAGAGTCATGGACAATGAACACACAGAGTCATGGACAATGAACACACAGAGTCATGGACAATGAACCCAGAGAGACATGGACAATGAACACAGAGACATGGACAAAGAACCCAGAGAGACATGGACAATGAACACAGAGACATGGACAATGAACACACAGAGACATGGACAATGAACACACATAGACATGGACAATGAAAACAGAGTCATCGACAATGAACACAGAGTCATTGACAATGAACACACGGAGACATGGACAATGAACACAGAGTCATCGACAATGAACACACGGAGACATGGACAATGAACACACAGAGACATGGACAATGAACACACAGAGACATGGACAATGAACACAGAGTCATCGACAATGAACACACGGAGACATGGACAATGAACACACAGAGACATGGACAATGAACACACAGAGACATGGACAATGAACACAGAGAGACATGGACAATGAACACAGAGACATGGACAATGAACACAGAGAGACATGGACAATGAACACAGAGACATGGACAATGAACACACAGAGACATGGACGATGAATGCACAGAGACATGGACAATGAATGCACAGAGACATGGACAATGAATGCACAGAGACATGGACAATGAACGCACAGAGACATGGACAATGAACGCACAGAGACATGGACGATGAAGAGACAGAGACACGGACAATGAATACACAGAGACATGGACAATGAACACAGATACATGGACAATGAACGCAAAGAGACATGGACAATGAATGCACAGAGACATGGACAATGAACGCACAGAGACATGGACGATGAAGAGACAGAGACACGGACAATGAATACACAGAGACATGGACAATGAACACAGATACATGGACAATGAACACAAAGAGACATGGACAATGAACGCACAGAGACATAGACAATGAACACACAGAGACATAGACAATGAACGCACAGAGACATGGACAATGAACGTACAGAGACATGGACAATGAACACATAGAGACATGGACAATGAACGCACAGAGACATGGACAATGAGCACAGAGACATGGACAATGAACACACAGAGACAAGGACAATGAACACACAAAGACATGGACAATGAACGCACAGAGACATGGACAATAAGGTAACAGAGACATGGACAATGAGCACAGAGACATGGGCAATAAAGCACCAGAGACATGGACAATGAGCGACAGAGGCATGGACAATCACACAGATACATGGACAAGGTAACAGAGAGGAAAATGGAACAAATCGACACAGAGACATGGACAATGGACACACAGAGACATGGACACACAGAGAGGAAAATGGTAAACTGGGAAAAACACAAGGCAATACAATGAGTTAAACTGCTGGAAAAAACAAAATAGGAAACAGACAAAATAGAGCTGTGAAAAACATAATAGAAAGAAAGCAAAGCAGACAGACAGACGGGACGGGACAGACGGGGACGGGACGGGACGGGACGGGACAGACAGACAGCCAGCCAGCCAGCCAGCCAGACAGACAGACAGACAGACAGACAGACTATGATGGAAATAAAGAAAACAACGTGCTGAATGGTTTGGCCAGTGGCATGATCGGGACAAAGCCATCGACCGGATCTGAACTGTTGTTGATGTTGATCGTGGAAGATGGCCGGCTATGACTGCCCGTGCTGATCGGCGTGGAATACTGTGAGGCTGACAGATGGTGTCACAAATAATTGTCTGGTGTCGCCGATTTACAGTCAACAGTGTCTGTTACAGAAGGGGGTGATGAGGCAGGTGGGGTTGTATGGATGAATGCAACAGCTGGAGTTGTATGGGGGAATGTAAGAGCTGGTGTTGTTTGGGTGAATGTAACAGCTGGGGTTGTATGGGGGAATGGTAACAGCTGGGGTTGTATGGGTGAAATGTACAGCTGGGGTTGTATGGGGGAATGTAACAACTGGGGTTTATGGGTGAATGTAACAACTGGGGTTGTATGGTGAATGTAACAGTGGGGTTTATGGGTAAATGTAACTGCTGGGGTTGTTATGGGTGAATGTAACAGCTGGGGTTGTATGGGTGAATGCAACAAGGGGTTGTATGAGTGAAGAACAGCAGGGTTAGGGTGAAGACAGACAACGGGGGAAGGAAGAACTGCTGGGTTGCCAGAGCCGAAGAACAGCGGGGGACAGGAAGCAACAGCTGGGTGATGGGAAATAAAAAACAACGGGGTTTGAAGGGGTTTGGCCAGTGGGATGATGGGACAAAGCCATCGACCGGATGGTGAAACTGTTGGGGTTAGGGGTTGAATCGTGGGTTGATGGGTAATGACTGCCCGTGTTGATGGGTGAATTTACGGGGGTTGAGGTGTGAACAGCTGGTGTTATGAAAGTAATTGTTGGGTGTGCCAATTTATGAGTGAACAGGGGGTTGTTAAGAAAGGGGGTTTATGAGGGCAGCTGGGGTTGTATGGATGAATGTAACAGCTGGGGTTTATGGGAAAATGTAAGCTGGGGTTTTTTGGGGTGAATGTAACAGCTGGGGTTTATGGGTGAATGTAAAGCTGGGGTTGTTTGGTGAATGTAACAGCTGGGTTGGGTATGGGGGGAATGTTAACAACTGGGGTTGTAGGGGTAAATTAACAGCTGGGGTTGTATGAGTGAATGTAACAGCTGGGGTTGTATGGGTGAATGTAACAGCTGGGGTTGTATGGGTGAATGTAACAACTGGGGTTGTATGGGTGAATGTAACAGCTGGGGTTGTATGGGTGAATGTAACAGCTGGGGTTGTATGGGTGAATGTAACAGCTGGGGTTGTATGGGTGAATGTAACAGCTGGGGTTGCATAGGTGAATGTAACAGATTGGGTTGTTTAGGTGAATGTAACAGATTGGGTTGTTTAGGTGAATGTAACAGCTGGGGTTGTATGAGTGAATGTAACAGCTGGGGTTATAAGGGTGAATAACCCGCACAGACAGTGGAATAATTAAAGTACTCTAAATTTGGGGGCAACGGTGATGATGGAGGAAGAGAGGAGGGGAAGGAAGAAGGTGAAAAAAGGAGGGAGTAGGGGGAAGGAGAAGAGGAGTAAAGGGAAAAAGACGAAGAAGAGGAAGAGGATAGAAGAGGAGAAAGAAGAAGAAGGCGAAGAAGAACAAGATGCCAAAGAGAGGAAAAAGAAGGGGGTGGAGACGAATAATGGGGTAGAAGAAGACAAAGGAGGTAGAAGAGAAGAGAAAGACGGAAGAAAACAAAGACTCACAATTTTCTGATCTAGTATCTAATTAAGTTGTAAGAATATCTTATGCAGGGAATATTCTCGAAGGAGAGAAAGAGGAATCTTTAAAAGTTGAGAGAGAGAGAGAGAGAGAGAGAGAGAGAGAGAGAGAGAGAGAGAGAGAGAGAGAGAGAGAGAGTGAGAGACACACAGAGAGAGACACAGAGAAAGAGAGAGACACAGAGAGAGACACAGAAAGATAGAGACACAGAGAGAGAGACAGAGAGAGAGACACACAGAGAGAGACAGAGAGAGAGAGAGAGAGAGAGAGAGACCCACACTCACCTTCCCCCCTACACACACACAAACTAATACACAATAATACCCGACAGGGATGAGTGTGTAGCGGAGAGACAACCCCTGATGTTCAACCCCGCCAGCAATCCGCTGGTGGCACCCGGACCAGAAAGTGCCACGTCCGGAGACTTTCTCCCGGACAACTGTACCGGAGCAGCAGGTTTGGTGGCCACATTTGGTAGCACGGAAACTAACACAGGAGCTCTTGTATGTAGCATGCGTGTGTGCCTTGTTGCATGACTTGACGTGTGCTCTCGTTGTCCTCCAACAGGTTGCAGACAATAATGGAATCTTATGTTGGTGTTCTTGTTGGTTAGTTTTACAATAAGTGCCTCATAGAGAGGCAGTCAAAGACAACTAACTACTCACTGAGGTACATATGTATGTATACTCTATGCCGGTCCATTTACATGGACAGCACGGAACAACAATTAGAAAGTGAAACAGTAGAACACATTCATAAGTGGATTAGAAAGCTAACACTAGAAAATTCTGGCAATCTGACCAACCCTAGCAGCAGGAAGGTACCACGTTCTTCAATAGTTAATTGCATATTCTTTACGGGACGTAGCAGTCAACACCAACCTGCGATTGGCTGTTCGTGATTCCTGGGCAAGTTTACTTTCCGTTGTTTGCCAATGCTTTCTGAACGACCGGCACCCATACCATTTCATAAAAAACCAACGTACGGCGGTCTGCTGCCAAATCGCCCGTCCGTAAAACCTTCGCCACGGAGCAGGCATTCTTCAATAGCACGCCATCTATAATATAATTTGGCATGTGGCAGACAAGCGATTTCAGTGAGCTTTTGGCCACGCAAATCTCATCCTCTGAAGATAAGGACGGAGCGCGCATGAGCATGCCCCGAGTGCTGTGATGCCGATTCTTCACCCAACTCTACTAAACTCAACCAACAGTTACTGAGAGCTGTCGAGGCGTCTGCTATTCATACGGACATCAGAATTATGCAAACAAAAAGACATGGCAGTCTCTTTAACACTCCCATGGTGATAGTGAAATATGTGACAATGTGTTCCGTGTTTGTCAGATGAAAGGATTCATACGCTGTATCATTATAGGTTGTATTATTTCTACAGTCAGTACCGGGCGAGGTACATCGAAATATGACTGGCAATAACCTGTGAAATCTATTGTTTGTGTCTTCTTGATTGGAGTTCACCAGAGGAAAACACTGTTTGGAATTAACTCTTTCTGTCTGACTCTTCGCTTACATTAACCAATGATATCCACGCTGCTATATCGTCACTTTCCGCTACAGGCAGTGTTCACTTTAAATCTATTGCTCAAAACAATCTTTACATTAACGGTGTATCATCATCATCATGTGCCATGCCAATCAGCATTGGCGGCGAGGGTTGGCTTGTTCCCACTACACCACGTGGCCAAACTATCCAGCCACTTATCACTTTCTCTTTCCCTAGCTCTGTTCTCATACGTTTTGCCAGTTGTCACTTTGTTTTCAGGTTTATTTCTCCACAACATTGTGCATATCTGCTTCTCATTTCTCTGATCAGTTTACGGTGTTATGTATCAGCTTCTCATTTCTCTGATCAGTTTACGGTTCTCGTCTGTTTCTGGAAAGACTACTCGTTGGTTGTTCTGTCTATCCATGGGGTTCTTTATACGTTCCCTAGTAACATTTCCACTGACGTTAGTTGTTTCTCAGCTTGTCTGCTTATTGTCTGCGTGTCACGCACATGTAACAGTATAAGTTCTGTATAGCTCGTCATTTTCTCACCTGCATTTGACAGCTTTATATTGGTGTATTTTCCATACCTTTGTCACGGGGATGTTTATTTTAATCTCTACAAGGCAACTCCCACTAGACCTGTGGTTCTCAACCTTTTTTGGCTCATGCACCCCTTCACCATATGTTCAAAATGTAATCTCCCCTTCCGTATTTCCTCCCTATAAATCCCCCCACCCCGCCCCTACATATTATACGTAAAAATGGAAGCTAAATTTAATAGCACATACTAGAACAAGTCTAAACGTCTACATAAAAGGTGATTTGCGGGTCTAGGTTATAAAACGAATTTCAGAAGGGCGAAAGTACAGAACTGTAAAGTATGGAGGGAAAATCAATATCAAGTAATTGGTTCTTGTATTAACGCGATCTTGAAATAATCTTAATTCCCCCCCCCCCCCCCCACCCCCGGAAACCCTAAAAATTCACCCCCCCCCCCCACCCCGGGAATTCACCACCGGTTGAGAACCACTGCACTAGACTCTGTGGCTGTTCCGAGATAGTTGCACCGATTCACTTGTTTAAGAATATTTCCACTTACTTGGGTGTTAAATTGTGGTATTTCCTTTTTCTTGGAGATAATCATAATTCACGTTTTTGAAAACTGTTGAACGATTTCTATTATATATATCTAGTCGCCGACTGTACAATAACGGCATGGACCAAATGTTGCAGGTCCTGTTCGTTGTCTGCATTCAATACTGCATATCTTATGTTGTTGGTGTTATGGCCTCCGATGGCAATTTCCCCGTGTGTCTTTTAAATTCTCATATTCTTACAATACGAGGAAACGCCAGGTCTGGAGACATTCCATTACACATCCCTGTTGCACACCTCTCTTGGTAGGCTGGTATTGACCTACTGCATTGTCAGTTATTATGGCAGTTTGTTGTTTTTATTATACGTTGTTTACAAGTGAATGATCTTTCCCGTCCATTCGGAGATCTGCAAGCATCTGTATTATGTCGACGTGTCTTACTCTATCTAAAGCCTGTGTGTGGTCAATGAAGACAAGATTTTGGTCTTTGCTTACTTCCGTCGAACACACTCCTGATGTATCTTAACAATTACACAGCATCTGGTGTACCCTTGCCTTTTACAAACCCACAATCTTCTTCGGCTATTTCTGGCTTATTTCCTTCTTAACTCTTTGCATGACAATTCTTAGAAAATCTGTGTGATATGACAATTGTTCTATGTTGATCGCATTCTAAGGCGGAAGATCTATCCAGGATGGCAGCAAACATAGATCTATCTAACTCAGTGGGTCTATCTCCAGTATCACATATTGTGGTGAGCAGCCCGGTGTCCTCGTATCTTCCACATTTGCTACGACACTGATCTTGTCAGATGTGATGTAGTCTGGACCCCGGTCATGTCGGACTTCTTGTGGTGAAGGATAGCATCGTGCCGCAGGTCCTTGGCCAAACATAGCTCCCATAATAGCCTGCGGAACAAGTTTTCAACAGCTGGCCATCTCTGTGCCTCATGGCCCAGATGGCTGCTGTCTGCTGTGTGCTGTGTGCACCATCATGCTGGTCCACCCCTTCCTCGTCTTACAGAAACCACGCCCCATCCCCCAATCACTGTTCTCTCCCAGCTACTCTAACCTTAAATATGACCAAAGTACTTCAGTCTAGTCAAGTGCATCAAGGACATATTCAGCTTGATCAGCTGAATGATCTCATGTACTACCAGTGTCACAGTGATTGTCACCAACTGGCTTGAGGTAGCTCCCGGTTGGGCAACCACTCAGCTAAAATCATTTTCTTCTACTGGTGTTTAGTTCTGGATGTAGTTTAAGATCCCCTAATTCTGTCAGAAGGGACTAATTACCACCCCAGATCCCAGAGAGAAAACGTGGAACAAATGTCTGTTATGCTGATTTAAGACACTGTCCCTGATACTCAAGAAAACAGCCAAGAAGTGGCTCGTTGAAGATAGAATATATCTATATAGATTTGGCTGTACTTGGTATCACCAGAAGTGAGAAAGGAGGAGTTAAGCTATGCAACGTAATCTGGTTACTTATGACTGCATAGGCAAGATACCTCCCTGACATAGATTCCCACATCTGGACAATATGTGTGAACCCCCACTAAATGATCTCCCAATGTGTGTACTTATTTAAGCTACACAAACATTTATAGACATTTAGAATTTATAAGGACAACTGAGTTTTAAAATACAACAACTGTGTTTATTATTTCTAGTCTTGATGATCATATGATGATGATGATTATATTATGGTATACGTAACTTAAGAGGTCACATAGGTCATGCTTCCCCCCAGTGAGACGCAGTTCACTGTCAGATTGAAGGAGTCCAAATTGGTCTCTTCACAAGGCTAAGTCACTTCCTGATATGGGTTGTTGACTGTCCATTGCTCCTAAGAGATCTGGAATGAAACGAACGGAGATGGGTAGTATCTGCGTCTACACATCTCAAACACATATGTCTATACATTCGTATAAACATGCATTCAAGTCATAATATATGATGGTATGATGATACATGATGGCAAGTTACATAAACATATATAAGTTCTAAATATATTCATAAAACCATTTAGAACAGCTATAGCTCAAAACATACATCATCACATACATTATGTAATGGGGTGTTTCCCATATAATTTCACCTCACTTACTCTTTCCCTTTCTGATTCTTTCATACTGTTTGTCGGAAGGGTGGTCGCACAGTCCTGTCGAACATTAAATGCCTTCCCTGAATCTGTCTGGGATATTCGAATGTCCTAAGTCATGTTCTGTCCTCATGCAGACATCATGCAGACAAGATGAACTGGTGCCATTCCTCAAACCAAGTGGTTTCACCACAATCTTGGTAGGCACTCAACGTGTGGTCCAAATAATCAATGTTAATTGGACGCTATCAAGAGACTGGTAGCTCTCAGGAATTTCTCCTAAGTAGTCAGTCTCCCCAATTTTTAAAACATCATACAGGATGAATTAAATGTATCTCCTGTACATGCATAACCCAAACACTCATGTAGCTTGGATAATGGATTTCTCCAAATTATCACATCAACAAATCAGACAACCAAGTAGTGAATGAAAGAAGATAGTTCTCAGTGGAATATTAAAGCTAGAAACTGGAAACATTAAGTACAAAGAAAATCCACCAGTGTAAATTTTTGGGAGAATATGTAGAAACGGGAAAAACTACACAACCCTTTTCAGACTAGCAGACAAATTTAATCGAAAATGGGTATTACCGGGGTTTTTTATAGTTTTGGAAATTCCATCATAATACTTCGTCAAGAAGTCCAACAGAACAAAATGAAAATTTTTCCCAGTAGGTATCCTTTTGCTATACGTGAGTTGCGTTTTGAGGTTTTGTTGCCCTGCTCAAAATTTTTATTCTCTCCGTTCCTGGTATTTTCCCACGTTGGCTAAGAAATATGCCCCATATTAATTAACTCCACCTATTTTCCACATGGACTGTAGTTATTTCTGCCAATAAAAATTGACCGAGGCCCCGCCACGCCTGAAACAAGGGAAAACAGGCTTTGGCGGCTTTGCAGTTGCGTCATTACTTTTCCAATCTGCGTTAATACCAGCCTTCCTGGGTTGCTGGCAAAAAATGTGTCAGCCATGTGTTCCTACTTTGCCGCTGTATGAGGTGTTAAGTATCTGGTCCTAATTGCTCCTTTGTGTTGGCAACTCAGACGTTGTCCCGTCTCCCCAATGTCTGGACTTATAGATAGGTGTTAGGCCTGCATTATATTGATCTTTGGATCACACGGGTTTTCCCCTGAGTAGCACCGCCATGTATTATTTCAGACGGGTCTGGCTGACCCTCTTATCTCCCATTCTGCCGTGGTTCGTTTACACATTAGGTCATGTTAACCGTAAGGTGTTAGGTGTCAGTCCCTATTCCAACCGCAGGATTGTAAACTAACCCGTCAATCTCAACTGACTGGCTCCGCGATGTATCAACGTCGTCCCCAGCCTAGATTTCACACTTTGCCGTCTTTCTCTTCCCTTGTACTGAAAACAGCGAATTTTCAACCTTTGATAGCCCCCGCCGACTGGTGCCGTGGTGTCTGGGTTTTACGTTTGATCTGTACATCAAAGCTTTCTCAGACCTAGCATTACAGAAATGATGGGGCGTGTGTGGTCAAAATGTATTTTTCTCATGTTTTCAATCCTCTTGCATTTCTATCATTTTCTGGTGGACATTTATTCTTTTAGAGAATGATAGAAAAATATTGTGGGCTCTGTAATTCCTTTCAAACTTGTGTAATTCTGATGCCGCCGGGGGTGATACTATATGAGCGACATTTACATCACATTCTACATGAATATGGAGCCGTAATAACTTAGTGGCAAGCATGCTTGCGTGCCGGCCTAGGGATAGAGTGACCATTAAGGTAGGGACGTTATTTGTATTGACACAGACTCTCAAGTTGACACAGACTAGACTGGCTACTAGAAAATGTTCTGGGAAGTACAATCGGCCGGCCTGATGTTGACAACACGACCCAGCGAGTGCCAAGTGCTCTATACACATATGAGTTAGCACCATATACCACAGATGCTTCACAGTGTGGAACTGTAACGTTCCAGGTGTCAACATGTCTCCATCCTCTCCAACGTGATAACCTGGCATACACACAGAACTGAAGTCACACGTGTTTACAGGTGTGTCTATGTACACACTTGTGTGTGTATGACGCAGACGTGTGCAAATATACACACAAGCCAGACCAAACAGTCATTAAGTGCCAGGGTAGAAGAGTGGCTTAATACAGGTATAAACTCCAATAACAGTGCAGGTAGACGAGGAAAGACTACACACGGCTACAGAGTTGCTAAACAACCCAGGGTAGAAGAGGAAATACTATGTACACGTGTGCAGCCCAGGGTAGAAGAGGAAATATAAAACAAGACTACAGATTCCCAATACATCCCAAGGTAGAAGAGGAAAGATAAAACAAGACTACAGATTCCCAATACATCCCAAGGTAGAAGAGGAAAGATAAAACAAGACTACAGATTCCCATTACATCCTTGGGTAGAAGAAAGATAAATCAAGACTACGATTCCCAATGCAACCCAGGGTTGAAGAGGAAAGACTACACAAGACTACAGAGTTGCAATACAACCTAGAGTAGCAGAAGAAATATAAAACTAGACTATAGATTCCCTGAACATCTTAGGGTATAAGACGAAAGATAAATCAAGACTACGATTCCCAATATAACCAAGGGTAGAAGAGGAAAGATAAAACAAGACTACAGATTCCCAATACATCAAAGGGTAGAAGAGGAAAGATAAAACAAGACTACAGATTCCCAATACATTCCAGGGTAGAAGAGAAAGATAAAACAAGACTACAGATTCCCAGTAAATCCCAGGGTAGAAGAGGAAAGATAAAACAAGACTACAGATTCCCAATACATCCCAGGGTAGAAGAGGATATATAAAACAAGACTACAGATTCCCAGTACATCGCAGGGTAGAAGAGGAAAGATAAAACAAGACTACAGATACCCAGTACATCCCAGGGTAGAAACGAACTGATAGAACAAGACTATATATTCCCAATACATCCCAGGGTAGAAGAGAACAGATAAACAAGACTACAGATTCCCAATACATCCCAGGGTAGAAAAGAACAGATAAAACAACACTACAGATTCCCAATACATCCCAGGGTAGAAGAGAACAGATACAACAAGACTACAGATTCCCAGTACAACAAAGGGTAGAAGAGAACAGATAAAACAAGACTACAGATTCCCAATACATCCCAGGGTAGAAGAGAACAGATAAACAAGACTACAGATTCCCAGTACAACAAAGGGTAGAAGAGAACAGATAAAACAAGACTACAGATTCCCAATACATCCCAGGGTAGAAGAGAACAGATAAAACAAGATCACAACAGACCATCCTATCCCCGGGTAGAAGAGGATAAATTAAGCACAGTCACAATCTGCCCACCCACCCTATATTAGATTAGGAGAGGTGATGATTAGTGTACACATGTGTAATCCATGACCATTGATTTCAGACTGAGAGGAAAAGCGCGTACAATTCCAATGGCTTGTTTCACTGTGTGCATGGCATGGCGGTATGTTTGTGTCTGTGTCTACTAATATTTCTCTCACTTCATGTCTGCTGTTTTATTTACGATGATTTCTTCCATGTTTTAGCGGTTACTTATTTAATGGACTAACTATGTTTCTTTTCTCCATGTGCCTTGACTCAGTCGGCCTGGCTAAGTTCACAGCGCAAGGTATATAGCCCAACTCATGTGTGTGTGGGTTCGATTCCAGACTACGTCTGTCGGTTCACGAGTGTAATTTTCTCGGAGACTCCTGGGGATCGTCGCTGGAGCTAACGAGTTCGTGCTTTGTGTGTCATTTTCGGCAGGCAGACGTGCCGAAAGAGACCGAGCTATATGGGAAAATATCCGATGCAGTGAAGTCGATCCTCTCGACTTTTAAGACGTTATTTATGTAGAAGCTTTCCCCCGACCTGGTACGGAATATCTCCACGGGGGATGTGTTAAATAGTTCTCCTTCTCCTCTTAAAGTTTGGATACCAGCCAGGAGTGCAGGACCAGCACTGGGACTTCGTGGTGCATGGACAGTGGTTACTGTAACATATACACCGTGCCATGTGTGTCTTCATGACACTAGACAAGGCTGGGATGGGATTGTGATCACAAATAAGAAAGGAAGAAATCTGCACAGAAGCATGGGGCCTCAGTGTTTGTTAGCTAGATGACGACCAGTGTGTGGGTGGATCGCCGCATGAGTTGCCCAGCGGTGTAGACCAATGTGTGGATAGACAGCCGCACGATGAGGTGACCAGCGGTGTAGACCAATGTGTGGATAGACAGCCGCACGATGAGGTGACCAGCGGTGTAGACCAATGTGTGGATAGACAGCCGCACGATGAGGTGACCGGCGGTGTAGACAATGTGTGGATGGACAGCTTCACGATGAGGTGACCGGCGGTGTAGACCAATGTGTGGATGGACAGCTTCACAATGAGGTGACCAGCGGTGTAGATCGGTGTGTGGATGGACAGCCGCACGATGAGGTGACCAGCGGTGTAGATCGGTGTGTGGATGGACAGCCGCACGATGAGGTGACCAGCGGTGTAGATCGGTGTGTGGATGGACAGCCGCACGATGAGGTGACCAGCGGTGTAGATCGGTGTGTGGATGGACAGCCGCACGATGAGGTGACCAGCGGTGTAGATCGGTGTGTGGATGGACAGCTTCACGATGAGGTGACCGGCGGTGTAGACCAATGTGTGGATGGACAGCCGCACGATGAGGTGACCAGCGATGTAGATCGGTGTGTGGATGGACAGCCGCACGATGAGGTGACCAGCGGTGTAGACCAATGTGTGGATGGACAGCTTCACGATGAGATGACCAGCGGTGTAGATCGGTGTGTGGATGACAGCCACACGATGAGGTGACCAGCGGTGTAGATCGGTGTGTGGATGGACAGCCGCACGATGAGGTGACCAGCGGTGTAGACCAATGTGTGGGATGGACAGCTTCACGATGAGATGACCAGCGGTGTAGATCGGTGTGTGGATGGACAGCCGCACAGTGAGGTGACCGGCGGTGTAGACCAATGTGTGGATGGACAGCCGCACGATGAGGTGACCAGCGGTGTAGATCGGTGTGTGGATGGACAGCCGCAGGATGAGGTGACCGGTGGTGTAGACCAATATGTGGATGGACAGCCGCACGATGAGGTGACCAGCGGTGTAGACCGGTGTGTGGATGGACAGCCGCACGATGAGGTGACCGGCGGTGTAGACCAATGTGTGGATGGACAGCCGCACGATGAGGTGACCGGCGGTGTAGACCAATGTGTGGATGGACAGCCGCAGGATGAGGTGACCGGCGGTGTAGATCGGTGTGTGGATGGACAGCCGCACGATGAAGTGACCAGCGGTGTAGATCGGTGTGAGATCTGCTTGTGCCGCCCCGTCCAGCTGTGTGAGATGGGACTCAGAGAGACCGGCCACTATGTGCTCTAGCTGGAGACGTCCGTCACCGGACACAGATGTCAGTACAGCTGTAGACAGACACGGCATCACATATGTCATGAGGAACAGATGTCAGTACAGCTGTAGACAGACACGGCATCACATATGTCATGAGGAACAGATGTCAGTACAGCTGTAGACAGACACGGCATCACATATGTCATGAGGAACAGATGTCAGTACTACTGTAGACATACTCGGCACAAGTATCACATATGTCATGAGGAACAGATGTCAGTATAGCTGTAGACAATCACCACATACGTCATGAGTAACGAAGAAAGGGGGGGGGGGAATGCCCCTCCCCTTTCCCGATATGACTCAACATGTTGCTTGCTTTTTGGCGTCACTAATGAATATTTTCTTAACATTGTCACACTCATCTAACCAAGCTTTTATATCTACTAACACTAACACAGCTTGCCGGCCGAGTTTGATTTGGTATGCCTGTTTTGTTTCTCTTTGTGTTTCTTCATATTTGATTGATACTAACAGTCATGCAGTTTTTGTTATTGTGTGTTTTCTCATATTTGATTGATACTAACAGTCATGCAGTTTTAGTTCTTCTGTGTTTTCTCGTATTTGATTGGTACTAACAGTCATGCAGTTTTTGTTATTGTGTGTTTTCTCATATTTGATTGATACTAACACAGTGATGCAGTTTTTGTTATTGTGTTTTCTCATATTTGATTGATACTAACATGGCCATGCAATTTTCGTAATGATGTGCTTGGTTTGTGATGTTTTCTTGTGCCTTCTTGATTGCCGTCTTGCTACTCCATCACTGGATGGACATTGTGTAACACTGCGGTTTGTGCTGGCTGATGCATCGTTGTCTGTGTTTGTGCATACTGCGGTTGTTGTCAGCACAGTTCAGTGGTTTACATCTGGATTTCTGTGGCCAGTGTTCCTGGTTCAAGGCCAGATGGCGGTTCTGTCAGGTATAGGACAGTCAGGTGTGGCAGGTATATCTTTGTGAATGATTTGTCATGTGATATATGTCTGTCAGTGATTTGTCACATATATCAGTGTGTGTGACTTGTTAGGTATGGCCGTCTGTCATAGTATATGTTTGTGAATGGATTATCTATATGTGAAAGTTGTGTCATATATGTGTGTATATGTATCTGTGATTGGTTTAAAAGTGAAGACACGTATATATGTCTGAAGACATTCTGGACACAAGGCGCTGGCGTCATATTCTAACAGACCAACCTGACCTTAAGGGCTGATGTGCTCCACGGTTAATACGCAAGATATGTTCTGACAGACCAACCTGCCCTCAAGGGCTGATGTGCTCTATCTTTACTTTCCAAGGCATGTTCTGGCACCCATGTGAGGCTGGGTCAACCTTGGAACCCAAGTCACGTGTTGTGCTAGTGCCTGGACTGGATATGGGCAGAATAAACACGGAACATATCTTCAACTCGAGAACCATGTTTGAGACACGCAGAGAGTACAGTGTAGATCTACATACTTGTTTCATGGACTGCAGTAAGGCCCCCGACTGTGTGCAACATCAGAAGTTGTGGAACATCATGCGTGACGTGGTCTCCAGCACAAGTGATCCATCCTATCACACGTGACGTGGTCTCTAGCACAAGTGATCCATCCTATCCCACGTGACGTGATCTCCAGCACAAGTGATCCATCCTGTCCTCGTTTGTCAAGAATCTACTCCGTCAAGGAACCACGTCACCGCCGAGCCACGTGACTGACATGATCAAGCATGGCCATGGCCTGGTTAAGCTATCCCCCAAACAGATACAGCAGTTGGGGCGTGACATCTGTGGTCTTAGTGTAGGCCATGGCATGGGATGGTGTGGCTAGCTGCCTTCCTCATAACCTCGCAGATAATTCCCATAAAACGTTGACAATATGATACACATTTCCATCAAGCTGGGTGGCGCAACACAGCTTTACTGGCTGGTTGGACCCCACAGCTGTGCTGACTGGAACAAATAATTTGGCCTCCTCTAGGGGTTAAACCCGAACCACTAACCACTCAGTCACTGCGTGCCTACTACTGATGTGATACCCGTTTTGTATCATCGTTATTGATACTTTTATTATCATACTAGTGGCATTAGTCATATTATTATAAGTGTGTTATTAAGACGGATATTGTATGTTATTTTTACTAGTATAATCATGATAATCCCCGTAAACGTATACAAAGAAGGATGTCTGGACATTGTCTGTTTGCTTTCACCCATGAGGTGTAACAAAACAGACTGTAACCACTTCTCATGTGGTTCAGCTCACCCGTGTACAATCTTCCCTAGAAGCTGTAGACTCCGGGTTGGTCACTGACCAGCAGTCCGGCATGTCTGCCCCATGAGTCATGTAGTCCCACAGCTGACTGTTCACATGTCCTCTCTCCAGGGTCCTCCAGCCGACGCCAGCTACCGAGAAGTCTACGCCTCAGACGACATAGTGCTCCTCTAGCCATCTGGACCATCGCCGAATCCTGCCTGGAGGACAGCCCCGACACAGCCCAGGCCAAGGACACACAGCCGCTGGTGCAGCAAAGTGCCCGTACTCCTGCCGCCGCCGTGTGCCCCGAGAATGCCGCCATGACATCGCCGATGACACCCTCACCGCACAGTCAGACACAGTCGAAAACACAGTGGAGCCGAACAGTGGCTCAGACACGCCATCGTTCTACGGGTGATTGTGCGGCCCGGCGCGACACAGACGTTTCCGGCAGCCCTAACACATGCAGTGATCTAGAAACTATGTGATTGTGTGTAATAACTGCTGACAGCCTAAATGCCTCACGTTCACTGAATCATATGAATGAACACGCGTATCATACTAGGACAATAGATGCAACATGGAGCCAATAAGAATGAACATATATGACTTGAAGAGAATGAAGATCTATATTTCCACTGAGATAGTGAGAATGAAAATATTTCGTGTTTCTATGGAGATTATGAGCAGATGTGACATCGAGAGTATGAGAGTGGACAAATATGACTTGGAGAGTATGAGAATGGACAAATATAACTTGGAGAGTATGAGAGTGGACAAATATGACTTGGAGAGTATGAGAGTGGACAAGTATGACTTGGAGAGTATGAGAGTGGACAAGTATGATTTGGAGAGTATGAGAGTGGACAAGAATGACTTGGAGAGTATGAGAGTGTACAAATATGACTTGGAGAGTATGAGAGTGGACAAGAATGACTTGGAGAGTATGAGATTTTACAAATATGACTTGGAGAGTATGAGAGTGGACAAGAATGACTTGGAGAGTATGAGAGTGGACAAGAATGACTTGGAGAGTATGAGAGTGGACACATATGACTTGGAGAGTATGAGAATGGACAAGAATGACTTGGAGAGTATGAGAGTGGACACATATGACTTGGAGAGTATGAGAGTGGACAAGTTTAACTTGGAGAGTATGAGAATGGACAAATATAACTTGGAGAGTATGAGAATGGACAAATATCACTTGGAGACTATGAGAATTGACAAATATGACTTGGAGACTATGAGAGTGGACAAGTATGATTTGGAGAATATGAGAGTGGACAAGTATGATTTGGAGAATATGAGAGTGTACAAATATGACTTGGAGAGTATGAGAGTGGATGACTTGGAGAGTATGAGAGTGGACACATATGACTTGGAGAGTATGAGAGTGGACAAATATGACCTGGAAAGTATGAGAGTGGACAAATATGACTTGGAGAGTATGAGAGTGGACAAGTATGACTTGGGGAGTATGAGAGTGGACAAGTTTGACTTGGAGAGTATGAGAGTGAACAAGTATGACTTGGGGAGTATGAGAGTGGACAAGTTTGACTTGGGGAGTATGAGAGTGGACAAGTATGACTTGGGAAGTATGAGAATGGACAAATATAACTTGGAGAGTATGGGAGTGGATAAATATCACTTGGAAAGTATGGGAACGGACAATTATAACAGAATCCAGTGCAGGATAACTGTAACACTTGTGGACATGCAAGCAGTTGTAGAACAGAGTACAGAAGACAGCCTTGACTACGAGGCTAAAGGGATGGGATGGTCCGATAACTGATAAGTCCCAGTCCAGCTTCTGGTTTGTCAGCTGTGAGGGTCTCCTAATCTGACTGGCAGGACAGCAGCTACATGTGACCACAGTAACCGACCCACATGCCTGTCCTACAGTGACACAGAGAACAATACTCAGGTGTCATGTGATCAGGGCACTCAGAAAAGGTGTGCACTAATACACCTGCATCAAGGTTGATTCACTGAAAACTCATACACATTCAACACATATTTCAGACTCCTTCTTTGTGTTTGAACCTCATCCCTTCTCACATGCCTGTCAACTTCCAGCTCTGCACCATGTGTGAGCACCACTGACTGACATGAACTACCAGCAGATGTTCTGTAATGTATCTACCCTGGAGATGCATTCCCATGATATAATTCTACTCCACTTATAGTGACTAATTATATTATTCCCATGATATAATTCTACTCCAACTATAGTGACTACTGATATTATTCCCATGATATAATTCTACCCCAGTTACAGAGACTACTGATATTATTCCCATGATATAATTCTACCCTAGTTATAGTGACTACTGATATTATTCCCACGATATAATTCTACCCTAGTTATAGTGACTACTGATATTATTCCCATGATATAATTCTACCCTAGTTATAGTGACTACTGATATTATTCCCATGATATACATCTAACCGTTATAGTGACTACTGATATTATTCTCATGATATTAATCTAACCGTTATAGTGACTACTGATATTATTCCCATGATATAAATCTAACCGTTATAGTGACTACTGATATTATTCCCATGATATAATTCTAACCCAGTTATAGTGACTTCTGATATTATTCCCATGATATAATTCTACCCCAGTTATAGTGACTACTGATATTATTCCCATGATATACATTCAATCAATCAATCATGTGCTGTGCCGGAAAGCGTGGGCAGTCATGACTCGCCATTTCACTCGATCACCAGTGTCGTGGATCAGCTCAGTGTTCCTGTCTCGTCCATGCCATGTGGCCAAGCCATCCAGGTATTTTCCTCTCGGTCTGCCTCTTGGTCTGTTTCCTTCGATATTGCCAGTTGTCACCAAGTTCTCCAATCCATTTCTTCTCATAACATTTCCAAAAAATTTTGACTGTCTACGTCTAATTTCTCTAATCAGTTTACGATGTTCATTTGTCTCCTGTAGTACTTGGTTATTGGTTTTTCTGTCTGTCCATGGTATTCTTTGCATTTTCCTCAGAAACCACATTTCTGCAGCCATCAGATGTTTTTCAGCTTGACTGCCCATTGTCCAAGTTTCACATCCATACAAAAGAACAGGCTCTATGTATCCCCTCAACACTCTTTTTCTCGTTTCAATTGACATCTTTTTATTGGTCAGAATGTTTTTCATCTTGCTAAAGGCTACTTTCGCCATGGCGATTCTTGTTCTAATCTCTTCAAGGCATCTCCCATCAGATGTTATGACTGTTCCAAGATAATTGTACCGATTCACTTGTTGAAGAATATTTCCATTTACTTGTATATTACATTGTGGCACTTCTTCCTTCCTAGTGACGACCATAACCTGAGTCTTTTTACAATTTAATTCTAACCCCAGTTGCTCACTGTGTACAACAACCGCATCTACTAATTGTTGCAGGTCCTGCGCATTGTCTGCAATTAATACTGTATCATCTGCATATCTAATGTTATTGATGTTTCGTCCTCCAATGCTGATTCCATTTATATCCTCTACATTTCTGAAAATATTTTCACTGTATAGGGAAAAAAGATCTGGAGACATCACACATCCCTGCCTAACACCTCTCTTAATTGGCTGATACTGTCCCACTTCATTATCAATCCTTATTGCAGCTTGTTGTTTCCAATATATGTTTTTTATAAGTCTAATGTCTTTCCCATCAATTTGTAGATCTGCAAGCATATCCACCATGTTGACATGTCTAACTCTATCAAAAACCTTTGTATAGTCAATAAAGCAAAGATGTATATCCTTGTTTACTTCTATAGCACGTTCAATAACTGTTCGCAGCATATACACAGCATTTACTGTACCCTTTCCTTCTACAAACCCAGCATTGTTCTTCCCCTATTTCAGGTTGTATCTTCTTCCTCACTCTTTGCATGATAATTCTTAGCAAAATCTTTGTGATGTGACTCATTATACTAATTGTTCTATGTTGATCACATTCCAAGGTTCCTGATTTCTTTGGGATTGCAATAAATACAGAGTTACATAATTCAGGAGGTATATCTCCAGTATCATATAATGTGTTCATCAGTCTGGTGACTTGCTCTAGTCCAAATTCTTCTAAAGCTTTAATCATTTCTGTTGTGATGTTATCTGCACAGGGGGCCTTGCCAGCTTTCATATGCTTAAGAACATTTCGAACCTCCATCTCCAAAATTGGCAGTCCTTCATTATTAAATCTAATATCATACTGTTAGTCTCTGTTATCATCATAAAGGTGATTCACATAATCTGTCCATACATGTAGAATCTGGTCTTTTTCTATTATGATTTTGCCATCTTTAGTTTTTAGACACCCTGTTGATGTACTTGTTCTTTTATTAGTAAGTTCCTGAATTCTTGTGTGCACTAATTTGGTATTTTGACTGTTGTGTTGGTTTTCAATTTCTTAGCACTTTTCCTCAAGCCATGATTCTTTTGACTCCTTACATAATATTCTGACTTGTCTGTGGATTTCTTCATATTTGAAAGAATTATTTTTGTTGAGTCTTCTTGTTTCCATGAGGTGTAAAATTTCTTCAGTCATCCATTTCTTACGACCCACCTTCTTTAATTTTGGAATAGTTGTTTCTACAGCCACATTGATTGAATTCTTCAACGTTTCCCATTGATCATCCACATCCTGAAATAATATGTCTAGATCAGACAATATTTCAAATCTGTTCTGTACTTCTATGTTGAATTTGTTTTGTATTTCCTTGTCATTACTCAATGTACACAAATCATATTTAGTGTTTCCTGTTATATACTTGACTTTCTTCAACTTTATCCTCAATGTTCCTGTGAGTAATCTGTGGTCACTATAACAATCAGCACTGGGAACTGTTTTTGCTACTGTTAGCGCGTTTTAAAATCTTCTGCTAATGAGAATGTAGTCAATCTGGTTTCTAATCCTGCTATCAGGACTCCTCCATGTCCATAATCTTCTAGGGTGTTGCTTAAACCAGGTGTTTCCTACAATCATTTCCTGTTCTTTTGCCCACTCCACGAGTCTGTATTCTTTCATTTCTCTCTCCTAAACCATAGTTTCCTACTGTGTATCTATCCCCTTGGTTTTTCTACTTTTGCATTGAAGTCCCCTATTATGATGTTTATTTCTGAATTTTTACATTTCTTTAAGGCAGCCTCTATGCCATTATAAAATTCTTCTACACTATCTTCACTGGATTCTCCTGTTGGTGCATATACTTGAATAATATTTATATGATGATATACATCTAACCGTTATAGTGACTACTGATATTATTCTCATGATATACATCTAACCGTTATAGTGACTACTGATATTATTCCCATGATATAAATCTAACCGTTATAGTGACTACTGATATTATTCCCATGATATAAATCAAACGTTATGGTGACTACTGATATTATTCCCATGATATTAATCTAACTGTTATAGTGACTACTATTATTCCCACAATATAAATCTAACCGTTAGTGACTACTGATATTATTCCCACGATATAAATCTACCCTTATAGTGACTACTGATATTATTTCCATGATATAATTGTATCCCAGTTATAGTGACTACTGATATTATTCCCATGATATAAATCTAACCGTTATAGTGACTACTGATATTATTCCCATGATATAAATCTAACCCAGCTATAGTGACTACTGATATTTTTCCCATGATATAATTCCACCCCAGTTATAATGACTACTGATATTATTCCCATGATATAAATATAACCGTTATAGTGACTACTGATATTATTTCCATGATATAAATCTACCCTTATAGTGACTACTGATATTATTTCTATGATATAATTGTACCCCAGTTATAGTGACTACTGATATTATTCCCATGATATAAATCTAACCGTTATAGTGACTACTGTTATTATTCTCATGATATAATTCTAACCCAGTTATAGTGACTACTGATATTATTCCCATGATATAATTCTACCCCAGTTATAGTGACAACTGATATTATTCCCATGATATAAATCTAACCATTATAGTGACTACTGATATTATTCCCATGATATAAATCTAACCCAGTTATAGTGACTACTGATATTATTCCCATGATATTAATCTAACTGTTATAGTGACTACTATTATTCCCACAATATAAATCTAACCGTTATAGTGACTACTGATATTATTCCCACGATATAAATCTACCCTTATAGTGACTACTGATATTATTTCCATGATATAATTGTACCCCAGTTATAGTGACTACTGATATTATTCCCATGATATAAATCTAACCGTTATAGTGACTACTGATATTATTCCCATGATATAATTCTAACCCAGTTATAGTGACTACTGATATTATTCCCATGATATAATTCTACCCCAGTTATAGTGACAACTGATATTATTCCCATGACATAAATCTAACCATTATAGTGACTACTGATATTATTCCCATGATATAAATCTAACCCAGTTATAGTGACCACTGATATTATTCCCATGATATACATCTAACCGTTATAATGACTACTAATATTATTCTCATGATATACATCTAACCGTTATAGTGACTACTGATATTATTCCCATGATATAAATCTAACCTAGCTATAGTGACTACTGATATTTTTCCCATGATATAATTCCACCCCAGTTATAATGACTACTGATATTATTCCCATGATATAAATATAACCGTTATAGTGACTACTGATATTATTCCTATGATATAATTCTAACCTAGTTATAGTGACTACTGATATTATTCCCATAATATAATTCTAACCCATTTATAGTGACTACTGATATTATTCCCATGATTTAATTATACCCCAGTTATAGTGACTTTTTTGTTTTATTCGCATATCCTTTACAGGACATCGCTGTCAACAGCAGCATCTTTCAGCTGTCTATTGATTTCTTGGCAAGATTATGCTCAGTAGTTTGCCATTGCTTTCTGAGCGGCCGGCTCAGTTACCCCGCAAGTCACCAGCGGGGATCGAACCGCTTCCAGCTCTCGCCCGCTACGAGACTGCGTGATAAACGGGATTATGAAGAAAGTGTTGTAACCCCTCGGCCAGAGAGACCGGCAGTTATAGTGACTACTGATATTATTCCCATGATATAAATCTAACCCAGTTATAGTGACTACTGACATTTTTCCCGTGGTATAATTCTAACCCTGTTATAGTGACTACTGATATTATTCCCATGACATAAATCTAACCGTTATAGTGACTACTGATATTTTTGCCAGGTGATAATTGTACTTTGATTGTACTAACACTAACTTCCAAGACTTCTCGAGTCATAGTTGTACTCCCTGCTGACTGTGAATATTGATATTGCTTCCAGACTACATTTCTATCTAGCCTGCAGTGAATACTGATATTATTGTCATGGCATATGCATACTTCATGGTTGAAGTGAATGTTGATGTTATCTGCATGATATATTTTAGTTACTGTGAATGCTGATATTATTTCCTTAATATATATATTTCCTAGTGGGTTTTATTGAGTGATATTACTGTCATGATGTACTTCTCTGCAGCTGGTCCCAGCAAATGATATTCAGTTCAGTATTATGTGTCTAATTATTGGTAGTACAGAAACAGTATTGTCTGTCTGTCTTATGCTGCCTACAAAGGAAGGGTGTGTGTCTACACAGGGGGGAGGGGATATTATGATGAGTAAATGCAAGTTTCAGCAAGCTGATGGAAGGACATGGGGTCAGGTCTTAAGGACATGGAGGATGGCCATCCATGCCTCAACCAGACACAACATGGGGTAGTGTTGTCACTAACACATTCACTGAACTATAGCCTGCTAGACTAGAGGAGGTCTCATGTGGCTCACTCAACTAGATGTGACATACAGCACAGACTTCTCATCAAGAATTGACTAAACTAGACAAGATCTACAGTACAGATTTCTCTGAATACATTGACACATTATCCATGTAATATTTAGTCTATGAAAACATTGACACATGTGCAATTATTTGTGTAACATTTACAGTCTGTGAAAACATGGACATTTTTACAATTTATGAATTAATGTATACATCCATTAACATTTAGTCTATGAATATAATGACAGATTATCTGTGTAACATTTACATTCTATGAATAAATACACTGACACACTATTCATGTAACATTTGCATTCTATGAATAAACTTACACACTATCCATGTCACATTTATAGTCAGTCTATGAAACATTGACACATGTGCATTTATCCATGTAACATTCACAGTCTATGAAACACATTGTCCATGTAACATTCACAGTCTATGAAACATTGAGACATGTGCAATTATCCGTGTAATATTTACAGTCTATGAATAAATTTACATATTTTGCACGTAACATTTACTGTCTGCGAAAACACTGACATATGTGCAATTGTCTATGTAACATTCAGTCTATGAAACATTGACAGACGTGCAATTATCCAAGTAAAATTTAGACTATGAATAAATTTACATATTTTCCATGTAACAATTACTGTCTGCGAAAACATTGACATATGTGCAATTTGCAATGTCTATAAAACCTTTAGATGCACGGACACAACCATGTCTAAAACTGCACACAGACATTTGGACAATCTTATTGTACCATTCATGTGTGTACAACTGACTTCATCTTTACAATTTTTATTCTGACTCATGTGCCATTATCCATGTAACATTGTCAATGTGTGTATGAAAACTTGTGGACGTATGCATTCAACTAAGTCTAAAACTGCACACAGACTCTACTGTACCATTCATGTGTGTATGAAAACTTGTGCGCACTCAACTATGCCTGAAACCGCCCACAAATTCTATTGTACCATTCATGTGTGTATAACAGATTACTTTGTTCCATTGTTTATTTTGCATTCTGGATTCCAGTGGTGAAGAAATATGCATGACACAACTATATTCCATAACTACAGAGTTGGCTGGAGGATTTGTCTGGTATTGTGAAGTATTTGTCTGGCTGGCATGTGGAATGTTTGTCTGTGAAATGGTTCATGTTTAGACATATAATATGTTCACCAACTCTTCTGTCCATTGTTCGTTCCACACAGGCATGAAGGGTATAATCAAGTTTGATGGTGCAACTTCAGAAGAGTTTGAAATCAAGAGTGGAGTTAAGCAAGGTTGTGTACTTGTTCCTACCCTCTTTGGAATATACTTGTCACTTCTACTGAAATATGTCTTTCGTGATCAGGACGGTGGTGTATACATTCACTCACTCTCAGATGGTGGCCTCTACAATGCTCAGAGATGGAAGGCCAAGACCAAAATTAGAAGGGTACTGATCATAGAGCTGCATTTCGCAGATGATGCTGCAATTACGACCCACTCTGAGAAAGAATTGCAATGTCTACTATCTGCATTCTCCAATGCTTGTTCTGAATTTGGTTTAACCATTAGCAAAAAGAAGACACAGATTATGTCACAAGGTGCACATGGGGTACCATCAATCTTTATTGACGACACCGAACTGGAGATAGTAGACCATTTTACATATTTAGGGTCAGATGTAAATAGCAAATTATCCATAGATCAGGATATCAACATCACAATTGGTAAGGCAGCAACAACAATGAACATGTTAACAAAACGAGTCTGGGAGAACAGGAAGCTTACTATCAAAACAAAAGTCCTTGTCTATCAAGCCTGTGTCCTTACTACTCTTCTTTATGGCAGTGAAACCTGGACAACTTACTCATACCAAGAGAAACGTTTAAACTGCTTTCATATGAGGTGTCTGCGAAGAATACTTGGTATTAAGTGGCAAGACAAAATCACAAATACTGAAGTATTGTAAAGATTAGGTTGTGTGACGGTTTGTTCCATGCTTAGTTTTCGTAGACTTACATGGATAGGACATGTTAGGAGGATGGATGATGGTAGAATACCAAAGGACATCTTTTTTGGTGAGTTACAGATGGGTAGGAGATCTCAGGGTCGGCCTTTACTAAGATACAAAGATGTGTGTAAGTGGGACGTGACTAATACAGCACTGATAATGCACATTGGGAGCAAGTCACCGTCAAACGTGTTGCATAAAGGGCAAATATCAGAAATGGAATAAAGACAAAGGAGAAAATGATTGCAGATAGGTCACACAATGAGCACGTGAGATGTAAGATGGTGCATGATGGTGAAAATGATCATATGTTCACATGCATTCAATGTGGACAAATATATACAGTGCGAATTGGTCTGATCAGTCACATTTGCTACCACCATGGGTTGCAGTTATTATGCCTCTTTTATAGCACAATGTAACAAACTATCGTCTGTCAAGACGGCAAGGTGTGAATCATGTGGCAGATACAGACACTGGCTGGTATGTCAGTTAGACAGTACTCACTAACATGTGTCAATCAGCCAACACAAGTCAGAAATAGCACAGACATCTAAGTAAGACAGTGCATGTCACAGATAGCACTCAACTGTACACCTGACAGCACATGTAGAAGACAGAAACTGTCAGAGCATAATGTAAGAGAAAGTTCTTGGTTGTAAGTTGGTAAGAATGCAGCATATGTAAAAGACAGTAGTCAACTGTAAGTGAGATGCTAGATTAAGAGACAGCACTCAACACTGAGTCGGAAAGCAGCTACAAGTGAGACAGCTCTCAACACTGAGCCAGACAGCACCTACAAGTGAGACAGCACTAAACTGTAACTCAGACAGCACCTACAAGTGAGACAGCACTCAACTGTAACTCAGACAGCACCTACAAGTGAGACAGCACTCAACACTGAGTCAGACAGCACCTACAAGTGAGACAGCACTCAACTGTAACTCAGACAGCACCTACAAGTGAGACAGCACTCAACTGTAACTCAGACAGCACCTACAAGTGAGACAGCACTCAACACTGAGTCAGACAGCACCTACAAGTGAGACAGCACTCAACTGTAACTCAGACAGCACCTACAAGTGAGACAGCACTCAACTGTAACTCAGACAGCACCTACAAGTGAGACAGCACTCAACACTGAGTCAGACAGCAGCTACAAGTGAGACAGCACTCAACTGTAACTCAGACAGCACCTACAAGTGAGACAGCACTCAACTGTAACTCAGACAGCACCTACAAGTGAGACAGCACTCAACTGTAACTCAGACAGCACCTACAAGTGAGACAGCACTCAACACTGAGTCAGACAGCACCTACAAGTGAGACAGCACTCATCACAGAGTCAGACAGATGTGGCAGTTGGACTTCGGAACCAACAACAATATATCCTGGCCTACCACAGGGATCACCATTATCTCCGGTACTGTTCAACGCCTACACAGTGAGAATCACCAGTGAGCAGATCACTGGACCTGGCAGGACATTGTCATATGCCGATGATGTTTTAGTGTATCGTCAGGGTAAGGATAGAGAGGAGGTTGCTGTGGAACTACAAACCGAACTCAATCGCATAAGTACTTGGTGTGATGAAGCTGGGGCAATGGTCAACCCAACTAAGGCAACAGTGACCTGGTTCTCGTTGAATAATCATATTGTCAACAATCCAACACCAACTGTAATGCTGTGTTCAGAGACGGTGGAAAGAACGCAGGCAATGAATTACCTGGGGATACGGTTTGATCGAAGCCTTGCTTATAATGTGCACATAGACCAGGTGATAACAAAGGCCAAGCGGGGTTTGGCAGCGATGCGGGTGATGGCGGCAGTAAACTGTGAGCAGCGCCATCTATGTCTTCTGTACGAGGGGCTGGTCATGTCTGTTTTGGAGTATGCAATGGCAATCCTGACTGTCAGCCATAAGCAGATAGAAAGGATGGAAAGGATACAGAATGAAGCTATGCGCATTATTCTTGGATGTACAAGAGATACAGCATGCAGGGCGATGCGCTACCTTCTTGATTTTCCAACCATTGAAGAGAGAATGCAAGTTTGCAGGGCACGTGCCTACCTCAGAATTAACGCAAACACACAGCATCCACTGCATAGTGAAATTAGGAAGGTGAAGGGCAGCAGGTTAAAAAGAGGACGGTCGTGGATGGGTCAAGCCGAGGACATTCTTCAACAGGTCTGTTCACTTGAGGACTTAGAACCTGGCGAGGAGTGGGTGCAAGTGCCAACAGACTTCTGCACATCCTTTTCAGTTTGCATCCAACTAGATAGAAAATGCAGACAAGAAAATCCGGCTGCTGTTGAGGCTGAAGTACAAGCGTTGATTTTCGAGAATTCGCTAGACAGTGACGCGGTCATCTACACAGATGGGTCGGTCGTCCGACATGTGAGAAGCTCATGGGCCTTTACAGCTCGGGCCGGAGGGAGAATTGTGAAGGAGGACTCTGGTGCTTTCACTGAAACCACAAGTAGCCTGACCATGGAAGTCATGGCAGTAAGTAAAGCAATAACATGGCTCGAGACACAGACATTCACTAGGGCTTGTTTCCTTAGCGACTCAATGAACATGATCAAGAGGATAGAGGAGGGGTCGATTCGAAGAGAATGGTTGCTGCCTCTGAAGCGGTCTCGGCTGGCAAAGATTAGTTTCATCTTCGTGCCAGGGCATGCGGGAGTACAAGGGAATGAGCGGGCTGACAAGCTCGCAGGTGAGGCTACTGTTGAGGGCGGACGCGCCATGGACCAGGCTGACATTCTGAATGCTCTACGAGAAGTGAGACTTTTGCAAGAACCAAGTGATGACTGTGAATCTACAACAATGGCCAGACTGCGAGAGCAGCAAATTAAAAGAGGGGTGGCCAAACAAGAACACTACGCAGGAAGCCAAAGAAGATTGATAAACCAACACAGAACTGGCGTCGTTAGCCGCTACACGCTGCGGGATTTGCTGAGGAGGGGATCCGAGCACTTATGGACTGAATGGTCCGATGTGCAACGAGGATGATCTGTCGACTAACTAACAGAGTCAGACAGCACCAACAAGTTAGACAGCACTCAACACGGAGTCAGACAGCACCAACAAGTTAGACAGCAGTCACATGGTAGACATTTACCTACACCCATGAATCAAAAGAAAACAGATTTATTAGTTGAATACAAACAAAAATACACAATTCATATAATGTTGGCAACTTCTAACAATACAAAACCACAGACAAAGATATACATTCCTCATGCATACACACAAGCGGACACATCACACATTGAACACACAAGTGGTGTCACTGCTGGATGGCAGACAGCCAGACACCTGCATCATGTTGGACTGCAATATGCCATGACATGTTGGACTGCAATACGCCATCACTCCATGACATGTTGAGGTGCTGGTCTAGGTATGTTCTGAAACAGAAGACACACTTGTGTTTTTGGGGCAGTATGTTATACAACATGTGCTAACTGATAACTCAGATAGCTATTGCATACACTAGATGTGCTAACTGATAACTTTGATAGCTATTGCATACACTACATGCACTAAGTGATAAATAAGATCAGTACTATAAACATTAGATGTACTAAGTGATAAACAAGATCAGTACTATATACACTACATGAACTAAGTGATAAATCAGATCAGTACTATATAATTTTTTTTTTTTGCATATCCTTTACAGGACATCGCTGTCAACATCAGCATCTTTCAGCTGACTGTTGATTTCATGGCAAGATTACGCTCAGTAGTTTGCCATTGCTTTCTAAGCGACTGGCTCAATACCCCGTAAGTTACCGACGCGGAGAGAACCGCTACCAATTCTCACGCAATGTTACGTTACTTACGAGAGTATACAAGATTATGGAGAAAGTTGTGTAACCTATAGACCAGTGAGACCGGCCCACTTCTATATACACTACACATAATAACTGACATCTCAGATAAGTATTATATACACTATAGGTACTAATGTATATAAAAGATAACACTTTACGATGATCTTTTTTTTTTTAATTCGCATATTTTTTTTACAGAACATCGCTGTCAACAGCAGCATCTTTCAGCTGTCTGTTGATTTCTTGGCAAGATTACGCTCAGTAGTTTGCCATTGCTTTCTGAGCGGCCGGCTCAGTTATCCCGCAAGTCACCAGCGGGGGTCGAACCGCTCCCAGCTCTCGCCCGCTACGAGACTCTGCGTGATAAACAGGATTATGGAGAACGTGTTGTAACCCCTTGGCCAGAGAGACTGGCTTACAATGTACTATAGGTACATAAATACTGAACTATAAATGTAAGGAAATAACATACAGAACTATAAATATGATTGCAATAACAATACACACAACTATAAATACGAGTTAACACACACAATTATAAATGTGAGACAACAACAACATAAATTACTATAAATGTGAGATAGTAATATACACAACTATAAATATAAGATAACAACATACATAAATATAACTGCAATAACAATACATACAGCTATAAAAATGAGACAACAACATACATGAGGGGGCTTCAAATGAATACCTTAAATGTTTTTTATGGGTGATTATATTCTGAAAAAGTAAAGAACAAATGTATAATTTCTCAATGTAGTCATCACTGCGTTCAATGCAAGTCCTCCAGTGCCGATATAAATTGCTTGGATTCCTGTAGAAAAATCAACTCTGGGGTCACTACTCAGTGTGTCTGACCCAGTCATGAACAGTCTGTTACAGAAGTCACGCCGTTTTGAAACTTCCTCATACACTTGCTGAACTGACAGGCATGCATCACCATACTGGACCTTCATTCGCCGATGAATTTCTATAGGTTTCACCCCTTCACTGATTTTTAAAACAAAACGGATAGCATAATGCTGCTCCTCTTTGGTGCATGTCAAAATTGGGGCGGCCATCTTTAAACTGTCCTTATGACATCACAGTGTTCATCTGCACTATGATATCACATGCTTAACACTCTTGACGTCCTTAACAACAATACTGACAGGCTACAAGACAATGGTTATTGTAATTTTATCACACTGCAAAGGTTTTCTTGTGAAGCCCCCTCATACAACAATAAATATGAGATAACAACATACACAATTGTAAATATAAGATAATGTACAGGACTATAAACATGAAATATAACTATCAACAAAACATTTAGCTCAAAAAAGGCAATCTGGTATAAATGGTAAACAAATATTTGTTTGTAATACTATAATCTTAACATGCCAGAATCTCTGATATTATGTAAACATGCGGTTGCCTATTTGAACCAATGTAATATAATGAATATGTGAAACAATGTACAGTATTAAACATGAAACAGCTACGTAAAGCAAAAAGGAAAATAAACAAATGAAATCAAATCAAGCTATGAAACCATAAACAGCCAACACCATCAAACATGCAACAAAATGAAGCGTCTTTTCCAACATATATTTACAGGCATGTACCACATTGACTGTGATATGTCCATTCATTCTTTCATCCATTGAATGTGAACTGTCATCTCTTTTTTGTTTTAAATTACTCTAGTAATTATTCCACCTCAGTAACAACAACTGTGACCTGTCTAGTAATCTTCACCTCCAGGCTATCTCACCTCCAGCCATCAACTATGACCCCACTAATGACTATCTCACCTCCAGACCATCAACTATGATCCCACTAATGACTATCTCACCTCCAGACCATCAACTATGATCCCACTAATGACTATCTCACCTCCAGACCATCAACTATGATCCCACTAATGACTATCTCACCTCCAGACCTTCAACTATGATCCCACTAATGACTATCTCACCTCCAGACCATCAACTATGATCCCACTAATGACTATCTCACCTCCAGACCATCAACTATGATCCCACTAATGACTATCTCACCTCCAGACCATCAACTATGATCCCACTAATGACTATCTCACCTCCAGACCATCAACTATGATCCCACTAATGACTATCTCACCTCCAGACCATCAACTATGATCCCACTAATGACTATCTCACCTCCAGACCATCAACTATGATCCCACTAATGACTATCTCACCTCCAGACCATCAACTATGATCCCACTAATGACTATCTCACCTCCAGACCATCAACTATGATCCCACTAATGACCATCTCACCTCCAGAACATCAACTATGATCCCACTAATGACCATCTCACCTCCAGAACATCAACTATGATCCCACTAATGACTATCTCACCTCCAGAACATCAACTATGATCCCACTAATGACTATCTCACCTCCAGACCATCAACTATGATCCCACTAATGACTATCTCACCTCCAGAACATCAACTATGATCCCACTAATGACCATCTCACCTCCAAACCATCAACTATGATCCCACTAATGACTATCTCACCTCCAAACCATCAACTATGATCCCACTAATGACTATCTCACCTCCAGAACAACTATGATCCCACTAATGACTATATCACCTCCAGACCATCAACTATGATCCCACTAATGACTATATCACCTCCAGACCATCAACTATGATCCCACTAATGACTATTTCACCTCCAGACCTTCAACTATGATCCCACTAATGACCATCTCACCTCCAGACCATAAACTATGATCCCACTAATGACTATCTCACCTCCAGACCATCAACTATGATCCCACTAATGACTATCTCACCTCCAAACCATCAACTATGATCCCACTAATGACTATTTCACCTCCAGACCATCAACTATGATTTCACTAATGACTATCTCATCTCCAGACCATCAACTATGATCCCACTAATGACTATCTCACCTCCAAACCATCAACTATGATCCCACTAATGACTATCTCACCTCCAGACCATCAACTATGATCCCACTAATGACTATCTCACCTCTAGACCATCAACTATGATCCCACTAATGACTATTTCACCTCCAGAACATCAACTATGATCCCACTAATGACTATCTCATCTCCAGACCATCAACTATGATCCCACTAATGACTATCTCACCTCCAAACCATCAACTATGATCCCACTAATGACCATCTCACCTCCAGAACATCAACTATGATCCCACTAATGACTATCTCACCTCCAGACCATCAACTATGATCCCACTAATGACTATCTCACCTCCAGAACATCAACTATGATCCCACTAATGACTATCTCACCTCTAGACCATAAAGTATGATCCCACTAATGACCATCTCACCTCCAGAATATCAACTATGATGTACACATGACAGCAAAAAGGACAAACTAGAATATAGATGGATTCAGGATGTAATAGATGATTTATATGTGACAAGCAACAGAGGCAGGACATATGGCTGGTGCTAGAGAGAAATGTTAAAAGAGACTGTTCTGGGGGGAAAGGAGAAGCCACTGATGAATCCTCGCCACAATGATCTTATAGTCACATGTCATCAGATTGATAAACTAGTCACTGTGATCTTGTCTTTAGTCCTGGGGGTTTATCAGACTAATTAGACATAAGTACAGTGATCCATTAGTTATGTGAATACGCAATCACAGTGATCTGTCACAAATCACCATCAGTCAAGTCATCTGTCTTGACTCTCGATCAGTCAACTGTTCTGTCATGACTCTCTACCATGACTCTCCATCAGTCAAGTCATGTCACAACTCTCCATCAGTCAAGTCATGTCACAACTCTCCATCAGTCAAGTCATCTGTCACAACTCTCCATCAGTCAAGTCATGTCACAACTCTCCATCAGTCATGTCACAATTCTCCATCAGTCAAGTCATCTGCCACAACTCTATCAGTCATCTGTTATGACTCTCCATCAGTCAAGTTTGCTTCAAAATGAAAATGAAGAAAGCTGTGAAACCTTCCAGTGTCTGTGTGCCCACAACAAGAATGACAGGAGCATAGAACACAACATGCAGACATGACACGGCTGACTGAGGCATGACCAGCACACAACAGTGACCAGACACAGAAAACTTCATGCAGCAACAACACCAACAGCACACAAGATGCAGACACAATGCTGCTGACGAGGCATCACCAGCACACAACAGTAACCAACACAGAAAACTTCATGCAGCAACAACACCAACAGCACACAACATCAACAGCACACAAGATGCAGACACAATGCTGCTGACCGAGGCATCACCAGCACACAACAGTGACCAGACACAGAAAACATTCATGCAGCAACAACATCAACAGCAACAAACACAGGCACATAGGAGATGAAAACCTTGGTCTAAAGACTGCTGACTCCAGGCCAGGAAACCTGCCACCCAGGGACATGCAGACTTTCTCTGCCACCTGCCCCAAGCTTTAAGATAAAAATGACAGTTGGTGGTGAATTAGCTACCTCACACCAGGGAGCTGGAGTCTCCAAACCTGTCTGCCACCTGCAACACAAGTCAGTCATCAACATACACTACAAGTCATCTGATACACTAGGTTGTCACATATACTAGGTCATGATGTTCACCTGCAACACACGTCAGTCATCAACATACACTACAAGTCGTCTGATACACTAGGCTGTCACATATACTAGGTCATGATGTTCACCTGCAACACACGTCAGTCATCAACATACACTACAAGTCGTCTGATACACTAGGCTGTCACATATACTAGGTCATGATGTTCACCTGCAACACACGTCAGTCATCAACATACACTACAAGTCGTCTGATACACTAGGCTGTCACATATACTAGGTCATGATGTTCACCTGCAACACACGTCAGTCATCAACATACACTACAAGTCGTCTGATACACTAGGCTGTCACATATACTAGGTCATGATGTTCACCTCACCTGCAACACAAGTCAGTCATCAACATACACTACAAGTCATCTGATACGCTAGGTTGTCACATATACTAGGTCATGATGTTCACCTGCAACACACGTCAGTCATCAACATACACTACAAGTCATCTGATACGCTAGGTTGTCACATATACTAGGTCATGATGTTCACCTGCAACACAAGTCAGTCATCAACATACACTACAAGTCATCTGATACGCTAGGTTGTCACATATACTAGGTCATGATGTTCACCTGCAACACAAGTCAGTCATCAACATACACTACAAGTCATCTGATACGCTAGGTTGTCACATATACTAGGTCATGATGTTCACCTGCAACACACGTCAGTCATCAACATACACTACAAGTCATCTGATACGCTAGGTTGTCACATATACTAGGTCATGATGTTCACCTGCAACACAAGTCAGTCATCAACATACACTACAAGTCATCTGATACGCTAGGTTGTCACATATACTAGGTCATGATGTTCACCTGCAACACACGTCAGTCATCAACATACACTACAAGTCATCTGATACACTAGGTTGTCACATATACTAGGTCATGATGTTCACCTGCAACACACGTCAGTCATCAACATACACTACAAGTCATCTGATACACTAGGCTGTCACATATACTAGGTCATGATGTTCTGAAGTTGGGCGACCAGCTCCAATGCATGTGGCAATTCCTTTTCCAACTCCAAGGATACATTTAATTATTGTGACTCAAAGTGACGAAGTTCCATGGGTATGATACAATTGGATATAATGTCCTACAGACAGTTAAGTGACATCACCGTCTGACAGTTAACTGTCATCATTGGATGATAGTTAGCTGTCAAGTTACAGACAGTTAATTAGTGTCAAGATGACACTCAAACATTTATGTCAGACAGTTAACTAACATTTCATGTGAAATATTGCCAAAGGAGCAGCCATCTTGGTCTAAATGTTAAAACGTATAAACTCCCCAGGATGTCTACACTGGCAATGTCCATGTAGGCTGGCCTCTATGTCAGCAACTGTATATGGCAGGCCAGGCAACAGATCCATTAGCCAGAGATCTGGGGCAAGTATGAAAATATCAGCATGTTCACAGCTGAATTCAAACCTTAACAGTATATCAGTCACAGCTGGATACTAAATTCATAAGACACCATAAGCCCACATCTCTCAATACAACCCACACTCTAACACTCAGTCTTGCAAACAACCATCAATGAAACACAGAATCAGACATATATGAAGGATGACACATGTTCACACTTGACTAAACATGCACTTACTAATCTTCTTCGCTGCACATGTTTTGCCCACCAGCATCAAGTTAAGAAAAGACATGTGGAGTGAACTGCTTCTTATATGGTGGTATTCCCATCCTCAAATATCCTTACTATCCACTGTTTGCTGGGATGACTTCTCGGATTGTTTCTGTTGTCTCTCTGCCAGTGGGCTGGTGTCTTGTGATCATCTTATCACATGACCAAACCATCTGATATATTGTTGTTTTATACAAGCTGTCCCAACTTACTAATATCTGTGTTGTTGATTTTGTCTCACTCCAATGAGAATTCATTACTGAGCATTTGAAGTATCTTACATGTCATCCAGGAGACTGCCTATGACACTGCAACCACCCATACACGACAGTGCAGCATGAACTGTCCATCAGCTACAGCAACTATATTCTATGGCACACTACAACAGCTAGAGGAATACATCAGACCAGTGGTCATTTTCACACTGATGGTCAGTGGCAGCCGTCTGTCTCTAGCACCTGCTGACTTTCACCATGATGGTACAGACGAACACCCACTGTCCCATGTTATCTTCCCATGTCATCACTGGGTTTCTTCTAGTGTATGTGCCTTCCACTTCCTCCCCCTAGCATGATGTTCATCAGTCACATGTTTTATTATGTATCTCAGATACTTATTTCTCAATCCTTGATCTTGTCCTATAATTCTGCTTTCCATCTAAATGTATTTAGGAATTTTAAAAAAATATTTTGTCTGAATGTACTTAACCATTTACCGGGCAGAGCCTCTCAGCGCTTATTTACCCCAAAATGGGCAAAATGTCTCAAAGCGTTCGTGATTATTAAGTGTTTTAAAAACGCGATCTCGCAGTTTTCTGAGGCTTCCGATTGTTTACGTCCGATGGTATCGATAAGTAGATAATTTGTGCGCCATTTGCAAGTGATTTGATTAGATTTTTGCATAGTTTCAGGGTTTTTACGCTTTGTTTTTCAAAATGGATTTTGACGATTCTTCAAGTGATAGTGGAGATTTTGCTGGGTTGAATTGAAGTGACAGTGAATTACACAAATATGACTATGAATTGCAGCTAGATATCAGTGAAACCAGCATGGGCAGTGTACACACTTCGCATCTCTTGGACTTTTGAGAAAATGATTCTGATTGAGTATTTGTAATTAGTGTATAAGACTGACAATCACAAACAATATATTGTATTTTGTAAATATTTGTGTTCATGTGTGGATTACTGGCAACATTGAAATCTTTATTATACATGGAGTACAATTTTAAATCTGCATTAATTTTCCGTCATTCTGTTCTTCATTTCATAAAATTCTGTTCACTAACACCTTAGATATGATGTTTTTACTAACTTAATCATAAATCTTAGTCTGTTTTTTTTGTAAACACCTGAAAAATCTTGCCCATTCAGAGCTAAATGGTGTCCGGCTGGTTGCTGAAAATGGGTTTGCCTTATGTAGTAATGTGTGGCTGTTGGTTTTGTAGTGACTGCCGCTTCCATTGACGATGAACTGTATTTTTCGTGGAGGACTTTTGTGTTGGCATTCTGGCAGCTGAATTATGCATAGTATACCTGTGCAGCTGTTGGTCTGTCGGGACTCCTGTCTGTTGCACTTTTCACATGGGGCAATGAGGAGCATTTTGTGTGATATTCACTGACACAGGAACTGAGCATTATAGGGCGACCCTTTGCCATGGAGTTGGAACCGTGACTAACTGACTGACTAACAAACAAATTTCTCAAGTTGTCTAAATGTATTTAAGACTTGTTAATTTCTCATGTTGTCTGAATATATTAAGACTTGTTAATTTCTCATGTTGTCTGAATGTATTTAAGACTTGTTAATTTCTCACATTGTCTAAACGTATTTAAGACTTGTTAATGTCTCATGTTGTCTGAATGTAAGACTTGTTAATTTCTCACGTTGTCCGAATGTATTTAAGACTTGTTAATGTCTCATGTTGTCTGGATGTGTTCCAAGTAATGGACCCATCCCCATGTCTGGAGGCATACTGAGTAAATGGCGTAGTTCCATAATTGTATAGACCAGTCTGCACTCACTGGGTGCTGTGGTCAACATCAGCTGCCTGGACTTCCCACATCATTTCCTGGTACCCATGTAGACTAGGTGGAGCTGGTGGACTAGGTGGAGCTGGTGGACTAGGTGGAGCTGGGGGACCAGGTGGAGCTGGGGGACTAGGTGGAACTGGCGATTAGGTGGAGCTGGGGGACTAGGTTCATTGTTTTAAAATCCCTACAAATGTGAGGATTAAAAAAAACATGACACTGATCAGTAACAACATGACAGTACAGCACAATGTAACAACACAACAACAATCAGCCACACAGAATCAAGCAGAAGAACGACATGTCTACTCACAGATCTGATGCCAGGCAAGTTGAGGATGGCCCCCAGCACTGGCAGTCGTCTCATGAAGTTGACAGCAATGGGGAAGAACCCACTGGAAGAGAGATCAGGACAGACATTAATATATTATCTGAAAGATGAGAATGGCTTGAGTTGTATGATGTGAAGGATGAGACTGGCTTGAGTTGTATGATGTGAATAATGAGACTGGTTTGAGGTGTACGATGTGAATGATGAGACAGGCAAGAGTTGTATAATGTGAAGGATGAGACTGGCTTCAGTCATATGATGTGAATGATGGGGCTGGCTTGAGTTGTATGATGTGAAGGATGGGGCTGGCTTGAGTTGTATGATGTGAAGGATGGGGCTGGCTTGAGTTGTATGATGTGAATGATGGGGCTGGCTTGAGTTGTATGATGTGAAGGATTGGGTTGGCTTGAGTTGTATGATGTGAATGATGGGGCTGGCTTGAGGTGTATATGTGAAGGATGAGACTGGCTTGAGTTGTATGATGTGAAGGATGAGACTGGCTTGAGTTGTATGATGTGAATGATGGGGCTGGCTTGAGCTGTATGATGTGAATGATGGGGCTGGCTTGAGTTGTATGATGTGAATGATGGGGCTGGCTTGAGTTGTATGATGTGAATGATGGGGCTGGCTTGAGTTGTATAATGTGAATGATGGGGCTGGCTTGAGTTGTATGATGTGAATGATGGGGCTGGCTTGAGTTGTATGATGTGAATGATGGGGCTGGCTTGAGTTGTATAATGTGAATGATGAGATTGGCTTGAGTTGTATGATGTGAATGATGGGACTGGCTTGAGTTGTATAATGTGAATGATGAGACTGGCTTGAGCTGTATGATGTGAATGATGGCTTGAGCTGTATGATGTTAATGATGAAGACAGGCTTAATCTGGAGACAGTAATACAATTCAAACACATGAAATCTGTAATCATATGAAAGCAGACTTAATCTGGAGACAGTAATATAGTTGAAACACTTGAAATCTGTTATCAACGATGAAAGTACCAGAGCAGAAAAAAGAGCAACAAGTCAGGATCCTAACACATGGCCCTGAGACAGGCAGGCACACGTGCTAGCAACTGCACTACCGCATTCTTGACTATCGCACACACACAAAAGCACAAGCGTGCGCACACGAGTGCACACACACGCACACACTGGAGACTGTTTGAGCACATGACCATCATTTGTTTGATTCCTTCTGCAGACATACATGACCTGAGAACATCCTGTCTGCAGCATGTCTTCAGATCACACAAGTGATGTGACCAATAGTTGTCAACACAACTCCACCTCCTCATAACCAACCCAAACTGATCCTCACACTCCAACTTCATTTCCAGGCCTTTAAACATTTCTTCCATTGCTGGTCCATTCCAGGATAACATTAACTCACTCCACATGTGTTCCCAGATGCCTCAATGGTGATCTATCACTGTGACAAAAACATATCACAGTCACCTGCCTACTGTTGTCTCAGTCACCTGCCTACTATTGTCCCAGTCATCTCCTACTACTGTCCCAGTCACCTGCCTACTAGTTGTCCCTAGTCATCTCCAACTACTGTTCCTCAGTCACCTGCCTACTGTTGTCCTAGTCATCTCCTACTGTTGTCTCAGTCACCTGCCTACTATTGTCACAGTTGTGGGTAGATACAAATGTCACAAACAGTGTGCTCTAGCAAGTTCATTACCCACTCAAGGGTTCTGTTCACATACAGGCTTGCTTTCCTGCACATCATGCAACCTCAACAACACACTGAGTTTAAAAGATGTGTGATATGAACCATACTGAAAGTACTGGGAGACATCTAGTGGATCAATTCAGGGAACAATTGAAGGACATCAAACATCACTCTGACAAACCTGTTTCTAATCATTTCTGTTGCATTGATCATAGGGGAGTTGATGATGTGTGTGTTATTACCATCAAACCATGTTACTCAAACAGTTTTTAATCTCCACAAATCACCTATACAGCAAGATGATCTCACGCAGCTCCACTGGCATCCCAACAACTAACCTCATAGCTCCACTAACATCCCCACTCACCTCACAGTTCCACTAACATCACTACAACTCACCTCACAGTTCCACTAACATCAATACAACACACCCCACAGCTCCACTAACATTCCCACTCACCTCAAAGCTCCACTAACATCCCTACAACTAACTTCACAGCTACACTAACATGTCCACAACTGACCTTTCAGCTCCACTAATATGCTCACAACTCACCTCACAGCTCCACTAACATCCCTACAACTCACCTCACAGTTCCACTAACATCCCCACTCACCTCACAGCTCCACTAACATCCCTACAACTAACCTCACAGCTTCACTAACATCCCCAATCACCTCACAGTTCCACTAACATCCCCACAACTCACCTCACAGCTCCACTAACATCCCTGTAACTCAACTCACAGCTCCACTAATGTCTCGATGTCATTCAACCGCCAAAGCGTTAAACTCAACTGGAGTAAAATGTAACAAAGTCGCTCACCTTAAAGACTGGTGCAATTTGAGACAATCCTTTTATTCAGATTTGAAATAGACAAAACACTGTTGTAAAAATATAACGGGCCCCTGACACGGGGACGGGACGTTACATGTCAATACAAACCCAGCTGTTCATGTCTTTCTGTAATTGCTCAGTCTCTCAAGGACTATCGCAAACTCGTCGTCTATAATTTATGTCCCGGTCCGAACGTGGTAGGAATGCTATACAAGCAGGCGATCCCTTCTGTCAGTACATATGCCTCGCCTAGACGATCAAATCCTTTTATCACGGAGCTCAAAGGAAAACACACAGCCGACTTGATGTCCTTTCCCGAAGCGACCTCCGTTGCTGTCCTGACGATGCTTACGTCGTCCTTAGTTTCTAGTGGTCAAGTCGTTCTATTGTTAGACTGGGAATCTCCTAATTCCTATTAGGTGGTGCGCGTGAGCGTGACCACTATGTGGCAACTAACATCCCTACAACTCACCTCAGAGCTGCACTAATATCCCAAATACTCACCTCACAGTTCCACTAACATCCCCACTCACCTCACAGCTCCACTAACATCCCTACAACTCACCTCACAGCTACACTAACATCTCCACAACTCACCTAAACAGCTAGATGAACACATACAGCTGCACTACCATTCTCACAACTCACCTCACAGCTCCACTAACATCTATACAACTCACCTCACAGCACCACTAACATCTCCACAACTCACCCCACAGCTCCACTAACATCTCTACAACTCACCCCACAGCTCCACTAACATCCCTACAACTCACCTCACAGCTCCACTAACATCCCCACAACTTACCTCACAGCTCCACTAACATCCCTACAACTCACCTCACAGCTCCACTAACATCCCAACAACTCACCTCACAGCACCACTAACATCTCCACAACTCAACCCACAGCTCCACTAACATCTCTACAACTCACCTCACAGCTCCACTAACATCCCTACAACTCACCTCACAGCTCCACTAACATCCCTACAACTCACCTCACAGCTCCACTAACATCCCCATTCACCTCACAGTTCCACTAACATCCCCACAACTCATCTCACAGCTCCACTAACATCACTATAACCCACCTCACAGCTCCACTAACATCCTTACAACTCACTTTAGAGCTCCACTAAAATCCACACTCACCTCACAGTTCCACTAACTATCCCCACAACTCACCTCACAACTCCACTAACATGCCCACAACTCACCTCACAGCTGCACTAACATCTCTACAACTCATGGTTCCACTAACATCCCCACAAATCACCTAAACAGCAAGATGAACACAAACAGCTCCAATAACATTCTCACAACTCACCCCACAGCTCCACTAACATTCTCATAACTCACCTCACAGCTCCAATAACATGACCACAATTCACCTAAACAGCAAGATGAACATATACAGCTCCACTAACATTCTCACATCTCACCTCACAGCGCCACTAACATCCCCACTCACCTCACAGCTCCACTAAAATCCCCAAAACTCATCCCACAGCTCCACTAACATCCCCACAACTCACCTAAACAGCAAGATGAACCCACACAGTTCCACTAACATCCCCACTCACTTCACTGCTCCACTAACAGCCCCACTAACATTCCCACTCACTTCACAGCTCCACTAAAATCCCTACAATTCACCTCACAGCTACACTAACATCCCCACTTACCTCAAAGCTACACTAACATCCCAACTCAACCCACAGCTACACTAACATCCCCACAATTCACCTCACAGCTCCACTAACATCCCCACTCAACCCACAGCTACACTAACATCTCCACTTACCTCAAAGTTCCACTAACATGCCCACTCAACCCACAGCTACACTAACATCTCCACTTACCTCAAAGTTCCACTAACGTCCCCACTCAACCCACAGCTACACTAACATCCCCACTTACCTCAAAGCTCCACTAACATGCCCACAACTCACCTAAACAACATGATGAATCCATACAGCTCCACTAACATTCTCATAACTCACCTCACAGCTCCAATAACATGACCACAATTCACCTAAACAGCAAGATGAACACATACTGCTCCACTAACATTCTCACATCTCACCTCATAGCGCCACTAACATCCCCACTCACCTCACAGCTCCACAAAAATCCCCAAAACTCATCCCACAGCTCCACTAACATCCCCACAACTCACCTAAACAGCAAGATGAACCCACACAGTTCCACTAACATCCCCACTCACTTCACTGCTCCACTAACATTCCCACTCACTTCACAGCTCCACTAAAATCCCTACAATTCACCTCACAGCTACACTAACATCCCCACTTACCTCAAAGCTACACTAACATCCCAACTCAACCCACAGCTACACTAACATCCCCACAATTCACCTCACAGCTCCACTAACATCCCCACTCAACCCACAGCTACACTAACATCCCCACAATTCACCTCACAGCTCCAGTGACATCCCCACTCAACCCACAGCTACACTAACATCTCCACTTACCTCAAAGTTCCACTAATATCCCCACTCAACCCACAGCTACACTAACATCCCCACAATTCACCTCACAGCTCCACTAACATCCCCACTCAACACACAGCTACACTAACATCTCCACTTACCTCAAAGTTCCACTAACATCCCCACTCAACCCACAGCTACACTAACATCCCCACAATTCACCTCACAGCTCCACTAACATCCCCACTCAACACACAGCTACACTAACATCCCCACTTACCTCAAAGCTCCACTAACATGCCCACAACTCACCTAAACAACAAGATGAATCCATACAGCTCCACTAACATCCCCACAACTGGCCACCCAATTAAGACAATAAGCATGCCGCCAATAAAGAACGCTGTGGCCTTCAACTTGTGGCGCTGGAAGAAGAATCGATATGTTCTCTCCAGACCAATGATGAAAGTCAGGCCGCTGATGAACAAAATCTGGGGACAGAAAAGAACACATACACTATATATCTACATGCACAGCAGTATGGTCCTGGCTCTACTACTCCAAAGTCATATTGCTAATGTGGTAATAACACAGAATTGCACTGCCTTAATTTGTGCACACATGGAAGATGTCTCATAAGGGGCTGGACAGGCACCAGCATGGCTGTGAAGACACACACATTCTCTAGAAGGAACATTGGTTATTATTTCTAACAACAACCACCTTCCCATGAGATGACCTTCACTTTTGTCGCTGGTGATCATGAGACAACCACCACCTTCCCAGGAGATGACCTTCACTGTTGTCGCTGGTGATCATGAGACAACAACCACCTTCCCAGGAGATGACCTTCACTGTTGTCGCTGGTGATCATGAGACAACAACCACTTTCCCATGAGATGACCTTCACTGTTGTTGCTGGTGATCATGAGACAACCACCTTCCCAGGAGATGACCTTCACTGTTGTCGCTGGTGATCATGAGACAACAACCACCTTCCCATGAGATGACCTTCACTGTTGTTGCTGGTGATCATGAGACAACAACCACCTTCCCATGAGATGACCTTCACCGTTGTTGCTGGTGATCATGAGACAACAACCACCTTCTCATGAGATGACCTTCACTGTTGTCGCTGGTGATCAACTTCTGTTGTGTCTGGCATGGGGTCATGACATGGATGATGCAATTGAGCACTTCACTTTAAGTTGTCTTTCTTGTAGAGTTGCTCCTGTGTCCCAGGTTGTCTTTCTTGTAGGATTGCTTTGGTGTTCCAGGTGTTCATCCTCCCAATCTGCCAACATCTGGACACCCTTGTAAGACGTGCTCTGAAGTGTCTGAATGCTACAAAGTGCCAGTTGGCAGAGTCCCTTGAGTGTTCTACACTGGCAGCTGACAGTCCCTTCATTGGCAGGTGACAAAGTCCCTTCAGTGCTCTACATTGGCAGCTGACAGTCCCTTCATTGGCAGGTGACAAAGTCCCTTCAGTGCTCTACATTGGCAGGTGAAAGAGTCCCTTCAGTGCTCTACATTGGCAGCTGACAGTCCCTTCATTGGCAGGTGACAAAGTCCCTTCAGTGCTCTACATTGGCAGGTGAAAGAGTCCCTTCAGTGCTCTACATTGGCAGGTGACAGAGTCCCTTCAGTGCTCTACATTGGCAGGTGAAAGTCCTTCAGTGCTGCACATGGCAGGTGAAAGAGTCCCTTCAGTGCTGCACATGGCAGGTGAAAGAGTCCCTTCAGTGCTGCACATGGCAGGTGAAAGAGTCCCTTCAGTGCTGCACATGGCAGGTGAAAGAGTCCCTTCAGTGCTGCACATTGGCAGGTGACAGAGTCCCTTCAGTGCTCTACATTGGCAGGTGAAAGTCCTTCAGTGCTGCACATGGCAGGTGAAAGAGTCCCTTCAGTGTTCTACAATGGCAGGTGAAAGAGTCTCTTCAGTGTTCTACAATGGCAGGTGAAAGAGTCCCTTCAGTGTTCTACAATGGCAGGTGAAAGAGTCCCTTCAGTGTTCTACAATGGCAGGTGAAAGAGTCCCTTCAGTGTTCTACAATGGCAGGTGACAGAGTCCCTTCAGTGCTCTACATTGGCAGGTGAAAGTCCTTCAGTGCTGCACATGGCAGGTGAAAGAGTCCCTTCAGTGCTGCACATGGCAGGTGAAAGAGTCCCTTCAGTGCTGCACATGGCAGGTGAAAGAGTCCCTTCAGTGCTGCACATGGCAGGTGAAAGAGTCCCTTCAGTGCTGCACATTGGCAGGTGACAGAGTCCCTTCAGTGCTCTGCATTGGCAGGTGAAAGTCCTTCAGTGCTGCACATGGCAGGTGAAAGAGTCCCTTCAGTGTTCTACAATGGCAGGTGAAAGAGTCCCTTCAGTGTTCTACAATGGCAGGTGAAAGAGGCGGCGGCGGCAGCAGCAGTATAAGTAGCTGCAGCAAGCAGAAGTTGTAGTATCAGTGTAGTGTCTGCAGCAGCAGCAGCATTACTAGTAGGTGTTGTGTTTTGTGAACATGCACTGTCAGAGGACACGAGAGTTTTACACAAACTGTCACTGTCAATGTGTAGAGAACACCAGAAAGTCCTGCATGAACTGACACTGTCAACTGTTGTAGGACATGAACTGACACTGTCAACTGTTGTAGGACATGAACTGAGACTGTCAACTGTTGTAGGACATGAACTGAGACTGTCAACTGTTGTAGGACATGGACTGACACTGTCAACTGTTCTAGGACATGAGAAAGTCCTGCACAAACTTACATTTCCAATGGCTAGAAGACCTTTATCAAACAACAACACCATGCCAAGGAACAGGAACACCACCCCAAACCCTGCCAGACCAATGCCAATTTCTGAAAACAGAAACATATTGTACGTTACAAACATCACCATCTTATGAACTGACACATAACCAGCAAATATGTAAACATATTGTATGTTACAAACATCACCAACATAACTAGCAAACATGTAAACAGATTGTATGTTACAAATATCACCAACATAACCAGCAAACATGAAAACAGGTTGTATTTTGCAAACATCACCAACATAACTAGCCAACATATAAACAGGTTGTATTTTACAAACATCACCAACATACATGTAAACAGACTGTATGTTACAAACATCACCAACATAACTAGCAAACATGTAAACAGACTGTATGTTACAAACATCACCAACATAACTAGCAAACATGTAAACAGACTGTATGTTACAAACATCACCAACATAACCAGCAAACATGTAATGTGTAACTATTGGCATTGTGAGTACAAAACTAGTTAAATATATAAACAGCACAATCCATAAATATTGGTAACACAAAACCTGCAACAGTTGGCAAAACTGTAGAGAAACAAACATGTGACAACAGATATATATGGCAAGTTTCTCCTAGACTTCTCAGATAAAACCAGGCACTGGCAGATATAACAGAGACATCTAGAAGAGAATGGGGATGGCCAGGGTTGTATTTGACAACCTGCAGAATTTTCTAAGAAATAAATTACTATCTGATATGTTAATGCTGAGAGCCATCCAGGAGAATGCATGCTGTATTTTATTACACGAGGGAAAGTCATCAAATAACAGGAATGTTATCATAAAGTGTACTGAAGAGTATGGACAATGGAACATCTTATTTCAGGACACACATTGGCTCTTAAGCAATATCCCATGCAGAAGGCATGAGGATTGAGCAGTTTGCGCATGCACAATAGCAATTACAAAATGATTGCTCCACTATTGACTTGCACCATAGAAAAAAACAATGAGGTGTTGTTTGTTTTTTGTGTGGTCAAAGGGTGTGAAACCTGGTGAAATTTACAGAAGAATGATGGTTCAGTATAGAGTCGGTTGTTTGAGTCAGGAATCAGTGTATGAATGGGTAGAAAGATTTCAAAATGGAAGACAGCTTTCTGATGATCACAAACGTGCACAGTAAACGAATTGTCAGAAGCATTTGGACCATCATGCTGGAGAAGGAGATGCTTTTCTCCATCAAAGTGTGACTGGAGACAAGTCCTGGGTGGATCATTATCAACCAGAGTTAGAAGCAGTCAAAGCAATGAAAACACTCGCCTATGGTTCAGAACAAATTCAGGACACAGGAATCCGCTGGGAAAGTCATGATAACCATCTGTTGGGATATTAAGGGCCCTATATTGATGCACTTTCAGGAAAGAGGTGAAACTGTGACTAGTGCTTGATACAGTGACATGTTAGTGAACAAACTGAAGCCCGCAATAAGATAAAAATGCCACGGACTTCTCTCAAAATTCTGTCATCAAGATTCTCAAGATTCTGTCATATTGATATGCTGTAGAAAGTTACATTACAGATCAGATGCTGATGAAAGTTTGATTCTTCAAATGGTGTAGAAAACATTGCACGGTTGCTTCTGTCAGGAGCTGGAGTGGTGCAGTGGCTAGGGCGCCTACCTCCTGGCCTGGTGCTTCTGTCAGGAGCTGGAGTGGTGCAGTAGCTCAACTCTAGACCTGGTGGTGATGTGTTGGAGTCCCACCAAGGCACATGTGCAGAGACTGAGCGTGGGTCCCAGGTCAACACAACCTAACAGGTGCGCCAGGAAATGTGCAGGGAGGTGAAGGAGGCAGTGTGGTACTGACCAGACCACCCATCACGTGGCAACCTGGTCTGTACAAATATGTGGCTATCTCCTTATACACAGTGTGGCTCAAGGTGTGTCGCAGGGTCTTTGCTTGTTACTGTACTGTGTCCAATCCACTCCCCACCACCCTGAATGATGCTTCGTCTAGCTATACCTGAGGGTTGTACAACAGTAAATCACTCTGTCCAGTCCACTCCACACCTCCCTGACTGATGTTTCGTCTAGCTACACCTGAGGGTTGTACAGCAGTAAATCACTCTTGCCAGTCCACTTCACATTTCCCTGACTGATCCCTCGTCTAGCTACACCTGAGGATTGTACAGCAGTAAATAACTGTCCTGTCCAGTCCACTC
>JACEFZ010023016.1:37500-112500 GCA_014155875.1 Cepaea nemoralis | reverse complement strand
GTGTGTGTGCTGATTCATCTGTATATGCGTGACATGTTAGCTAATGTCGTGTGCAGGTGTGGTTGGAAAACAGAATGACATTATTATTATTATTGCTGTCGCTGATATTGATTTCATTAGTATCGTTTTGTATCTTTGTTTCTGTCATCAAACATTAAGAAATACACAGAAAGGTGTATAAGAAAAGCTGAAACAGCAGGGCTGCAAATAAAAATATAAGCAATAGCAATTTAACATATCATCTCATTCCTCTCGTATCTTACGATATCGAGGGGAAGTATAAACAGCGGGAGAGTGCCCGTTTATAGGCGTCATGTATCGATATTCCTGTAGACTCTGCTATTCCTCTGTTCATCGTTTACGTGGTCGGCATTTCCTCTGCTTGCATCTAGTATGTACACAATTTAATGTCAGGCGACAGAAAGGATGGACAGTCACGCTCGTCGACACCAGCTCCAGAAGAAGAAGAATTATTATACCATTCTTACCATCATATATGACTGAGCTACAAATTATGGTCGTTACTAGGAAGAAGGAAATACATCAGTGTAATATGCAAGTAAGTGAGAATATTCACAAGTGAATCGGTACAATGATCTCGGAACAATCATAACATCTGATGGGAGATGCCATGAAGAGATTAAAACAAGAATCGCCACAGCCTTTTGCAAGATGGAAAACATGCTAATCATTATAAAGATGTCATTTGCATCTATAAAACGAGTGTTAAAGTGTTACATAGAACCTGTACTTTTGTAAGGATGTGAAGCGTGGACAATGAGCAAACCGACTGAAAAACTTCTGATGGTTGTGGAAATGTGGTTTCTGAGGTAAATGCAAAGAAAACCATGGACAGACAGAAAAACCAATGACAAATTTCTACAAGAAATAAATAAAAACCGTAAACTGATTAGAGAAATTGGACATAGATAGTCAAAATATTTGGGCACGTTATGAGAAGAAATAAATTGGTGAACTTGGTGACAACTGGCAAGATTGAGAGGGAAAAGAACATGAGAAGGCAGAGAAGTAAATACCTGGATGGCTTGGCCACGTGGTATGGTCGAGACAAGAACACAGGGCTGATCCACGACTCTGCTTTCTGTTAGCGTCGAACATTGCTCTGTGCTCACCAAACGCGACGCCCCACATCGTGCCAACGGCTTCAGGCGGAGGAGCAGACAAGCTTCAGGCGGAGGAGAGCAATTGGGAGGGTACAAGCATTACTCTAGTGCGAGGAAATGCAGCTTAAAGACTAAATGTCATGGCAGGTCAGACCAGGCCCTAAACCCTGGTCGGAAATCGGTCTAGGATGGAAGCTCCGACAGTTGAACATTTAAGACTAAGAGTATTGCATTGCTGATCCGGCAACTTCTGCAGCTTGTCTTGTTCCATATGTATAGGTGTTACCCTTCCTCTGGAGAAAACTAGGCAGGGCGAGAGAGGGATCATGCTGCATGGGCAACACACGGTCTCTATATTCAGTCCAGGCTGAGTGCTATGGAGAGATATAACTCCATTTTACAAACTATCGTCTGCCAAGACTGCAGGGTGCCAGTCATGACCACCATCATCTGCTTAATGAGGGGTTCTATTGTTGTGGAAACGTGATCATGTGGTTTAATTATCCCATCAAGCAAGACACGACCAGCGTGTGATATCAAGGGTGCTTTATTTATGTGAAATATTGTAGGGCCTTGATAACATCCACGATATGTGACTGACAACAATTATGATATGTGATTTATAACAAAAAATATGCACAGACAAATCAGTGAGCTCACGGGAAGAAAAATAAGAGTAAATACAGGGTTTTTGAAATCAAAAACAGGAAAGATATTATTGGAGGAAGATGATATAATGAAGAGGTGGAATGAGTATATAAAAGAATTATATGATGGGGAAAGGGAAGAATTAACAGAAGAAAGTAACTTAGAAGGTCCACCTATTCTAAAAGAAGAAGTCGCTGACGCTATGAAACATGAAGAAAGGAAAAACAGCTGGACCAGATGAAATCACAATAGAAGAATTAGAAGTATTGGGAGAATTTGGAGTAGATATATTAACCAAAATGTTAAATGATATTTACAGCAGTGGATATCTACCCAGTGATATGCTGAAATCTGTATTTATAGCTAAACCAAAAAGACCAGCAGCAATTGAATGTGAAGATTTTCGCACAATTAATCTCATAAACCATATCATTAAGCTTTTGCTCAGAATCATAATGAGAAGAACCAGAAAGAAAATAAAAATGGAAATTAGTGAAGAACAGTATGGATTTGTGGCGGGAAAGGGCACACACAATGCAATATTTACATTACGGACACTAATAGAAAGGTCAATAGAGAAACAGAGAGACATATATTTGTGCTTCATATATTACACTAAGGCATTTGATAAAGTAAAACATGATGAACCTGATTAAATGTTGGAAGATATCAACATTGATGGGAAAGATTTAAGAATAATAAAGAATATTTACTGGAACCAAGTAGCAGCAATTAAAATTGGAAATAAAGAGGGTAGTTACGAACACATAGAGCTAGGAGTACGACAAGGGTGTGTCTTGTCACCAGATCTCTTCTCCCTATATAGCGAAGTAATAATGAGAGAGATCAAAGAGATGCCAGGAATACTAGTTGGAGGTTATAATATAAATAATATACGCTATGCAGATGACACAGTATTGGTGGCAGATAAATCAACAGACCTACAACAATTGTTGGACACTGTAGTAACAGAGAGTGCAAGGAAAGGCCTCTCCTTGAATATCATGAAAACAGTAACAATGGTGATATCAAAGAAAATGGTGACACCAAAATGTGACATAGAAATAGAAGGAACAATTCTTAACCAAGTGGATAATTTTAGATACCTAGGGACATTTATAACATCAGATGGAAGATGTACAACAGAGATTAAGAGCAGAATAGGGCAGGCAAAGGCCGCATTTCAGAAAATGAAGAGTATCTTGTGCAATAGGTCACTATCACTGAATGTAAGAAAGAGAGTGCTGAAATGCTATGTAGAACCAGTTTTGCTGTATGGCAGTGAATCTTGGAATGTAAATGAACAAATTAAGAAGAAATTAGAAGCAACAGAGATGTGGTTCCTGAGACGAATGTTGAGAATTCCTTGGACTGCCAGAGTAACTAACGACGACTGCATGAAACAGGCTAATGAAACTAGAACACTATATACAACAATAAGAAAGAGACAAACAGCTTTCTTTGGTCATGTAATGAGAAGAGAGGCATTGGAGAACATCGTGACAACTGGAAAGATCGAGGGGAAGAGAGGCAGAGGCAGACCAAGATAAATGTATGCTGGATGGATTGAGGCGGTGGCACGGAGGAATATCAGCAGCAGAGTTGATCCAGAAAACCAAAGACCGAGATCTGTGCAGAGCCATAACGCCTACGCCAGCTGGCAAGGGCACTTGATGATGATGATGATTGATAACAGCGATGACATATAACTAATACAAATAATGATCACATGTAGCAAATACCAAAAACATGACATGTGAGTAATAACAATGGCGATATTTAACTAATAACGATAGTGACATGTGACTAAAACAATGATAACATACAATTTATAACAAAAATAACATGTGATAAATAACAATTGTGATGTATAACCTATAAAAATAATAATATGAGATAGGAACAACAATGATATGTGACTAATAAACATAATTACATGTGAATGTTAACAATTATGATGTATGGTTAATGCCACTGATGATATATAACTAATGATAATATATGGATAACGATGATCATAATAAATAATGATATGATAATATGTGAGTAATAACAAAAGTTGTATGTGAATTCATTCATTGGCACCCTGCCGTCTTGAAAGACGATATTTGTGCTTCAAAAAGCATAATAACTACTACCCATGGCGGAAGCGAATGTGACTAATAAGGCCAATTCGCTCTGTAAATGTTCGTCCACAGTGGGTGCATGTGAACACGTGGTCATTTCCACCATCACGCATCATCTTACGTCTCACACGCACGGTGTGTTACTTCTCTGCAATAACTTTCTCCTTTGTTTTTATTCCAATTATTATATGTGAATTATAACAGCCACAAATAACAACTAAACCGTCAATTGCAGAGAGAAAACAGAGATACAGTGTTATATATAACCTAGCATATTGTTACATAGAGGAAACAGAGGAAAAGTGTTATATAGAACTTAGCATATTGTTACAGTGAGAAAACAGAGGTACAGTGTTGTATAGAATCTATCATATTGTTACAGAGAGAAAAAAAGGGTAAAATGTTATATAGAACCTAGCATATTATACTGAGAGAAAACAGAGGTAAAGTGTTATATAGAACCTAGCATATTGTTACAGTGAGAAACAGAGGTACAATGTTATATATTACTTAGCATATTGTTCCAGACAGAACACAGAGGGGTAAAGTGTTATATAGAACCTAGTATATTGTCACAGTAAGAAAACAGAGGTACATTGTTATATAGAACCAACTTATTGTTACAGAGAGAAAACAGAGGTACATTGTTATATAGAACCTAGCATATTGTTACAGAGAGAAAACAGAGTTACATTGTTATATAGAACCTAGCATATTGTTACAGAGAGAAAACAGAGGTACATTGTTATATATAACCTAGCATATTGTTCATCATCATCATCATCATCAAGTGCCGTGCCAGCTGGCGTAGGCGTTCATGGCTCTCCACAGATCTCGGTCTTTGATTTTCTGGATCAACTCTGCTGCTGATATTCCTCCATGCCACCGTCTCAATCCATCCAGCATCATTTCTCTTGGTCTGCCTCTGCCTCTCTTACCCTCCATCTTTCCAGTTGTTACGATGTTCTCCAATGCCTCTCTTCTCATCACGTGACCGAAGAAAGATGTTTGTCTCTGTCTTATTGTTGTATATAATGTTCTAGTTTCATTAGCCTGTTTCAGGCAGTCATCGTTAGTTACTCTGGCAGTCCAAGGAATTCGCAACATTCGTCTCAGGAACCACATCTCTGTTGCTTCTAATTTCTTCTTACTTTTTTCATTTACATTCCAAGATTCACTGCCATACAGCAAAACTGGTTCTACATAGCATTTCAGCACTCTCTTTCTTACATTCAGTGATAGTGACTTATTGCACAAGATACTCTTCATTTTCTGAAATGCGGCTTTTGCCTGCCCTATTCTGCTCCTAATCTCTGTTGTACATCTTCCATCTGATGTTATAAATGCCCCTAGGTATCTAAAATTATCCACTTGGTTAAGGATTTTCCATTCTATTTCTATGTCACATTTTGGTGTCACCATTTTCTTTGATATTACCATTGTTACTGTTTTCTTGATGCATATTGTTACACAGATAAAACAGAGGTACATTGTTATATAGAACCTAGCATATTGTTACAGAGAGAAAACAGAGGTACATTGTTATATATAACCTAGCATATTGTCACAGAGAGAAAACAGAGGTACATTGTTATATAGAACCTAGCATATTGTTACTGAGAGAAAACAGAGGTACATTGTTATATAGAACCTAGCATATTGTTACAGAGAGAAAACAGAGGTGCAGTGTTATATAGAACCTAGCATATTGTTAGAGAGAGAAAACAGAGGTACAGTGTTATATAGAACCTAGCATAATGTTACAGTGAGAAAACAAAGGTAAAGTGTCATATAGAACCTAACATATTGTCACAGTGAGAAAACAGAAGTAAAGTGTTATATATTACCTAGCATATTGTTATAGAGAGAAAACAGAGGGGTAGAGAGTTATATAGAACCTAGCATATTGTCGCAGTAAGAAAACAGAGGTACAGTGTTATATATATCCTAGCATATTGTTATAGTAAGAAAACAGAGCTAAAGTGTTATATAGAACCTAGCATATTGTCACAGTAAGAAAACAGAGCTAAAGTGTTATAAAGAACACAACACAGCATATTGTTATGAGAAGAAAACAAAGGTAAAGGGTTATATAGAACCTAGCATATTGTTACAGTGAGAAAACAGACGTACAGTGTTATTATAGAATCTAGAATATTGTTATAGTAAGAAATACAGCAAGATGGTGGGGGGGGGGGGGGGGTGACATTCTGAACATATGGTGAAGGGGTGTATGGGCCAATAAAACAGTTGAGAACCACTGCTCTAGACGAATATGAATCTAGTACAAATACCCAATGGTCATTAGATTGTTGTAGGGATCTTTACTAAATACTTCACATAATACATCATTTACATTGATACTTCATATAATACAACATCACTTACATTGATACTTCATACAATACAACATCACTTACATTGATATTTCATAGAATACAACATCACATACATTGATACTTCATATATTATATCACTTACATTGATACTTCATATATTACATCACTTAAATTGATAATTCATAGAATACAACATCACATACATTGATACTTCATATAATACAACATCACTTACATTGATACTTCATAGAATACAACAACACTTACATTGATACTTCATAGAATACAACATCACATACATTGATACTTCATAGAATACAACATCACATACATTGATACTTCATAGAATACAACATCACATACATTGATACTTCATAGAATACAACATCACATACATTGATACTTCATATAATACAACATCACTTACATTGATACTTCATAGAATACAACATCACTTACATTGATACTTCATAGAATACAACATCACATACATTGATACTTCATAGAATACAACATCACTTACATTGATACTTCATAGAATACAACATCACTTACATTGATACTTCATAGAATACAACATCACATACATTGATACTTCATAGAATACAACATCACATACATTGATACTTCATACAATACAACATCACTTACATTGATACTTCATAGAATACAACATCAATTACATTGATACTTCATAGAATACAACATCACATACATTGATACTTCATAGAATACAACATCACATACATTGATACTTCATAGAATACAACATCACTTACATTGATACTTCATAGAATACAACATCACTTACATTGATACTTCATAGAATACAACATCACATACATTGATACTCCATAGAATACAACATCACATACATTGATACTTCATACAATACAACATCACTTACATTGATACTTCATATAATACAACATCACTTACATTGATACTTCATAGAATACAACATCACATACATTGATACTTCATAGAATACAACATCACATACATTGATACTTCATAGAATACAATATCACTTACATTGATACTTCATATAATACAACATCACTTACATTGATACTTCATAGAATACAACATCACATACATTGATACTTCATAGAATACAACATCACTTACATTGATACTTCATAGAATACAACAGTACATACATTGATACAACATATAATACAACATAACTTACTTGACACATCATATAATACAACATAGCATACATTGATGCTTCATATAATACAAAATCACGTACATTGATAATTCATATATTACAACATCACACGCATTGACACTTCATATAATATAGCATCACTTCGAACATACGAGAAGAAAAAGTCAACATCTGGCATCCAACATCACGTACATTGACAGCGATGAGCTCAATGGCGTGGGACAACTGGAGGAGAACAGGTAGAGCGTGCACGCACTTGTCCGGTTGTTGTACTCGAATCCGGTACACGACCCGTGCTTGGAACAGTTTCTGGCACAGCTCAGCCTTGACCTTGCGGTGTATGGGGTTATCGGGCAGCGATTTGTAGGCGAGACCATCATGTCCCTGTAGTTGACAGCCTCCAACATGTCTGAGATAACATAATTACAGGATTACACATAATACAACATCTCTATAGTTGACAGATTCCAGCATGTCTGAGATCAAATAATCACAGGATTACACATAATACAACGCGATGTCTCTGTAGCTGACAGATTTAAAAAAAATTCTGAGTTTAAATAATGATACAAGAACACATACTAGAGATTGTTTGTAAAGTGTCACTACACTTTGTATGCAGAACAATTGTGAAAAATTAAGTACATGACAAAGCTATAAAAAAATGTTTGCATATCCTTTACAGGACATCGCTGTCAACATCAGCATCTTTCAGGTGATTGTTGATTTCTTGGCAAGATTACGCTCAGTAGTTTGCCATTCATTCAAGCACTTGGAATCAACGACTGCCAAGAGAAGGTCAACCAGAGAGACGAATGGAGACGGATTGTATCTGCAGCAAATAACCTCAATGGCTCGGAACGCTGAAGAAGAAGAAGAAGAAGAAGAAGAAGAAGAAGAAGAAGAAGAAGTAGAAGTTTGCCATTGCTTTCTGAGCGACCTGCTCACATACCCCGTAAGTTACCGACGAGGCTAGAACTGCTACCGATTCTCACCGTCGTCACGTTACTCACGAGAGTATACGGGATTACGGAGAAAATCGCTAACCCCTAGCCAGAGAAGAAAATGCATTTACATGAAACAAGAAGAATAGAATAACACAACACAGACACACAGGACATCATATAAACATGTGTAGGAAAACAGAAGCTATCATTAGAAATGCAAGAAATGAGTAGCTTGCAACCAAGAAGCTGAACTTGAGAGCTGTTTGTGAACAGAAACATTTTTACCTGGGTTTTTTTCACAGATGACCTTGTAGGTGTTGGTGCACGGGTGGTCGCCCAGAAGGTATTCGGTGCCTGCACTGTTCGACCCTGTCAGCGCTTCTGTGGCCAGCCGGACACAAAACCCCGTGTGGTTGGGTTCGGTCGGCAGCCACATGGCGGGGGTGGGTTCGAGCCTGCTGTTGTGCCAGGTGAACTCTGCAACACAGGGTGAAGGACATCGGATGAAACTACAAAGGTAAAGAACATCGGATGACACTACAAAGGTGAAGGACATCGGATGACGCTACAAAGGTGAAGGACATCGGATGACGCTGCAAATGTGAAGGACATAAAATGATGCTACACAGGTCAAGGACATCACATTATGCTACACAGGTCAAGGACGTCAAATGACGCTACAAAGGTGAAGGGCATCGGATGACGCTACATAGGTGAAGGGCATGAAGAACATCACGTAATCATACTCACCCATCAACTTATGTGATACTTTTTAAATGTGGCATGACCTTCGCAGGACGTTGCTATCAACCCCATCCCCAGGCTAATGTACAAGATCATGTACGATCAGTAGCTTGCCACGGCTTTCTGAACGAGGAGTCAACGTTGAAGTCCCACTGACCGGTGCAGGGAACGCTCGCACTACCCCGCAGTCAGAGATTTCCCTGACAGGATAGATTGAACAGAGAACCATGCAATTGATGTTTCTGTATGCGAGGTGACAGGTTATTATGTGGGGCATTCCACCGCGGGTGTCATTGACGAGAAGACACCGGGCTACATGCCAGCAATCAATCAATGACAAGTTGATTCCCCACTTTAACGGCTGACATGTTAATCTGTTCACTTGTTGGCAGGGCTGAGGGCAAGCTTCCGGCCCTTCTATGGGGCACGGAGTTCTGTGGGACACGTTTGTGTAGCTCATTGATTTCTTTAATATTCATTTTCTAACCCACACCACTCAGTGTCCTGCCATATACCAGGTTTGAGGCGGGCGATTGAAGGCTAATGGTGCTATATACCAGGTTTGAGGCGGGTGATTCAAGGCTAACGTGCAATGGACACAAGAGACACACAAAGACGCCTAACGACACACAGAGGCACATAAAGACACCTAACGACACACAGAAGCATATAAAGACGCATAACGACACACAAAAGCATATAAAGACGCATAACATCAAACAGAAGCATAAAAAGACGCCTAACGACACACAGAAGCACGTAAAGACACCTAACGACACACAGAAGCATATAAAGACACCTAACGACACACAGAAGCATATAAAGACACCTAACGACACACAGAAGCATATAAAGACGCCTAACGACACACAGAAGCATATAAAGACGCCTAACGACACACAGAAGCATATAAAGACACCTAACGACACACAGAGGCATATAAAGACACCTAACGACACACAGAAGCACGTAAAGACACCTAACGACACACAGAAGCATATAAAGACGCCTAACGACACACAGAAGCACATAAAGACGCCTAACGTCAAACAGAAGCATATAAAGACACCTAACGTCAAACAGAAGCACGTAAAGACACCTAACGACACACAGAAGCATACAAAGACGCCTAACGACACACAGAAGCACGTAAAGACGCCTAACGACACACAGAACAACATAAAGAGGCCTAACGCAGGCCCGTCTGACATTCTGCCCTTCTTCTCTAATTCCTCTCATACATTATTTAATTCAACATCACTTATGAAGGTAATCTTAGACAACAAAAGAACAATAAGCTTAATCTAATCTCATCTCTCATCTCATCATGTTCCTCTTGTACCTTGCAGTGTCGAGGTGTAGTATAAACAGCGGGAGAGTGCCCGCGTATGGGTTTCATATATTGATATTCCCATGGACTCTGTTATTCCCTGCGTCCATCGTTTACGTGGTCGGTCCTCTTCCTCTGCTTTCCTCTGGTCTGTACATCATTGCTTGTTGTGGCATACTGTTAGTTGGTACCCTACTTCCATGGAAAAACCATTTGACTTGCTGCCTTCTAATAAAATCTAGTGCAGCTATAACCCCAACTTTAGTCCAGATTTCTTCATTTCTGATCTTATCTCTTCTTGATACATTGAGTATTCTTCTCATGAACCTCATTTCTGTTGTGATTTTTCTTTTCTCTTTTTCTGTCATTGTCCATGTTTGGCATTGGTAACATAGAGTTGGTAGGAAGATTGTATTGTAAAGTGCTTTCTTAGTAGTTATTGATGCATGTTTGTTCTTTAGTATTGGTGCCATTTATCCAATTAGTTGGTTTGCCTTATTGCATCTATTTTCGATCTCGACTTCTGATTTGCCATTTGATGATATTATTCTTCCTAGGTACCTGAAACTCTTTACTTGTTTCAAGTTATGTTCGTTTAGCTGAATCGTTGTTGCTTTTTCTTCTATAATTACAATAATTACCTCTATTTTTCTTGTGCTAGTCATGTTATGATGTGCATTTCATGTTATGTTTCCTACACATTTCGTTTAGACTATTCATGTGGTCTTCTAATTCAGCTTCTGATTTTGCTATTAGTGCTTGGTCTTTCGCAAACAGGAGTTCTCTAGTGATTAGATTTGCAGATGGTTCTTCTTCTGTGTTCTCGTCATGCGGTATTCTTGTGGTCTCTGTTTTGATTTCTTTACATATGTTGTCTATATATGTTATAAACAAGAGAGGAGACAGGACACAACCTTGTCGTACTCCAGATCTTGTAGTGAAGGGTTCTGAGTATCCTCCAGTTGCTTTCACTATAAGCTTGAAAAATAATCAATAATACATGACTCACTGAGGCAATGTTTAACACGGGCATTATAAATACCCAAGGAAGGTGTAACGTGCCATACATATGGGAATGTTTATTGGCTAGTTGTCGTTTGAGATAATTTACTAGTATTATTTATGGGATGGGGGTGGGGGGGGGGGTATGTAGTCTATACTGAGGTAGTGTTCAAACAGGTTGCGACTGCATGCATAATGATAGGTGGTGTTTTTGATTTCTTGTGGAAGATTGTTCCACAACTGAGTGGCAGAGTATGCTAAGCTTGTTTTATATAAGTATATCCTAGATTTAGGGACATGAAGTGTATTTAGCCGTTGGCTATGTCTTGCGTTATATTTGAACAATGGCCAAAGGTAGCTTGGAACATTTTGAAATATGATTTTGTGAATTAGTTTAGCCTTATTAAAAAGTAGACGTTGTGGCGTGGCAGCAGCCGAAGACGTTCATGTAGGTAAGAAATGTCTGTAAGCTTATCACCATTGATTAATCTCACCGCCCTTTTCTGGAGTGAATAAAGGAGTTTTGTTATTGATTTGGAGCATCCATCCCAAATTGTGGAGCAATAATCAATATGTGTTTGTATGTGAGAAGTATAGAATATCTTTTTTGTGTTTTCGTCGAGGAAATTTTCTATTTTGGCAAGTTGGTATACTTTTATTGGCTATTTGTTTAACGAAAGCATGAAAATGGGAATTAAATGTTAGATTTTGATCTATGATAAGACCAAGTGCCTTGTGCTTGGTTACACTTTCTATAGGCGTGCTACCAATGTGCAGCTGAAGAGTTCTCTGTAAGTTTAGAGTGTGAAGTCTGTGCCTGGTTGCTATTAACATAGATTTTGTTTTAGAAATGTTAATTTGCATGCGGTTTGCATGACTCGAGTTAACTACACTATTTATTTCCCGTTGCAAGGATAATTCTAGCACATTACAATCAATAGCGTTTGTATATACAGTACAGTCGTCTGCAAATAGATCACAGGACGACGACAGATACAAGGGAAGATTATTTATATAAATGGGAAATAACAGAGGGCCAAGTATAGACCCCCGGGGTACTCCAATATTAATGGTAATGGCTTGAGATAACCATTTATTGTGTGATACTACTTGTTTTCTGTCTAATAAAAAGGATTTTATTAATGTCACTATATGAAAGCTTACTTTCATTGTTTCTAGTTTTGTTTCTTTGAAATTAGAATAGTATGATCTATCAAATCGAGTGCTTTTCTAAAGTCTATAAACACCGCTCCACATAGAGTATTGTTGTTTATATTTTGATGCCAGTGTTATATCATGTTTGTTAGGGCCGTATGACAAGAATATTTTGGCTGAAATCCTGACTGACTGTCAACTATTAGTTTGTTTAAAAAAAGTGCTCTAGTGTTGTCTTGGGAATGTGCTTTTCTAGCTGTTTAGATAGTGAGGATAATATGGAAATTGGCTTATAGTTACTGATGAGTCGATCGTCTAATGAATCAGCTTTTAAATGAGAATACACTTTAGCGATTTTAAAGGCTGATGGGAAGTGACCTTTATTGAGACATTGATTATATATAAAAGTTAGTTACTTGCAGATCGCCGGTGCAGCGTAGAGAAAGATCCGACTACTGATTCCATCTAGTCCTGATGAGTTTTTTTTTTTTTTTTTTTAGGTTACTGAGATGAGTGGTCATCATTAGCGGTATGTTGGAGGGAATGTATCCATAGCATTTGTTCTCACAAAATAATGATAACAAAGATATGTCATGAGGCTCATCTGGTATTGCAGCCTTAATTGGTTTATGTCGGACTGAAAGAATCTACCGAATTGATCACATGTAACCTGATTTGATGGTAATGATTGTGATGACTTGTGTTTGTTTGTCAAGATATTAATTGCTTTCCATATATCTTTAGTGTTGGTTTTATCTATTATTAAGTTCTTAAAATAGATTTTCTTTTCCTTTCGAATAACATATTGAACTTTGTTTCTCAGACTACGGTACATGGTTAGATCTGTATTTTTATGTGCCATGTCCCGGTCTCTCATAAGTTCAACTACCTCCTGTGTGATCCACGGGGGCTTAGTGTAATGTTTAACTCGAACTTCCTTAAATGACACACAGAGGCACATAAAGACGTCTAACGACACACAGAGGCAGATAAAGACAAATACGCCTGACGACACACAGAGGCAGATATAGACACATACAACGAACGAACGAACAAACTTTATTTTTAAAGGGTTAAGAATTGGGCACGCAGGCCCGTTTAACATTCTCCTCTTCTATCATTCTCTTTCATACATTATTTCATCCACACATTTTTCAAGGCTAACTGAGGGACACAGAGACACATAAAGAAGCCTAAAGACATACAGAGGCAGATAAAGACACTTAGACGGACACAGGGGCACATAAACATACCTAGAGGTACACAGAGGCACACAAAGACACCTGGAGGCACATACACACACATAGAGATACTTAAACTATATATCACACACTGTGAACCAATACTTCGTTAATTTTATCGGTAATGGGCATATATTAAAAAAAAAATCAATATTGGAAAACAAACAAACCGAGAGAAGTCTGTTCAATGTTCAACCAGTCGTGGTGTGATGGATGTGTGAGCACCTTGTCACTGTCAGCTACATGCTGGCATCCGTTGTTTGAGCGGCATTGATGCCACATGTCATGCGTGAGCAGACACACTAGACTGTGACAACATTCTCTCGTCTGCCGTCACGCCAGCTCTGAGAGGTAGTCTCCTCACTCCCAGGTTTTCTCTCCCAGGCTCTGAGAGGTAGTCTCCTCACTCCCAGGTTTTTACTTCCCACCACTTCCGAGTTGACTTCTCGTTCAGAGAGCAATGGCAAACTGCTGAACGTGCCATGTGGTACACGATATAGACAGGACTTACCATGTGGTACATGGCACGGACAGGACATACCAGGTGGTATGCGACATAGACAGGACATGTCATGTGCATGTGATACGCGACATAGACAGGACATGTCATGTGCATGTGCACGCGACATAGACAGGACATTCTCGTGCAGTGATACGCGACATAGACAGGACATGCTCATGTGCCATGTGGTACGCGACATAGACAGGACATGTCATGTGCATGTGATACGCGACATAGACAGGACATGTCATGTGCATGTGATACGCGACATAGACAGGACATGTCATGTGCATGTGATACGCGACATAGACAGGACATGTCATGTGCATGTGGTACAAGACAGACGCAAACATGGCTAAATCAATGTCCCTACTGCCTGTTGTTAGTTTCTTGATTTGAGATGAGTCAAGAACCGACATTACAGCACTCGGGACATTCCCATAAGTGCTCCGTCGTCGTTTTCAACAGTCAGCGTAGAGTTCCAATATTAATGGTACTAGTAACAGTCTGATTATGTGTCCGTTTGGTGTTTCCTTGAAGACGTGAGTGTCGGCCGGATTGACTCGTCACTTCATGTCGTACCATTCTCTCCCAGCCACTACACATGATCCCACACGGCCCTGACCACACCTGCCTTATGGTTCACCTATACCCCACCAAGCGGTGCAGATCCAGCCAGTCTGTCCGCCTGCTAGCCCATCTCACCCCACGCCCACCCCACACACACAGCAGCATATCCTGGGGTGAAAATATCCAATAAATGCTTTCTATTTTTGATTGTAAATGAATTTCATGTACAGACACACTGTACAAGGACTTCGCTTTGTAGATATAACAGTGATGTGTAAAGATAAATGACTCCCTGCTGTTGTTATGACATTGTCATGTAAAGATACAAGACTCCGTGCTGTAGATATAACATTGCCATGTAAAGATATAAGACTCCGTGCTGTAGATATAACATTGCCATGTAAAGATACAAGACTCCTGGTTGTAGATATAACATTGCCATGTAAAGATACAAGACTCCTGGTTGTAGATATAACATTGCCATGTAAAGATATAAGACTCCTGGTTGTAGATATAACATTGCCATGTAAAGATACAAGACTCCGTGCTGTAGATATAACATTGCCATGTAAAGATACAAGACTCCTGGTTGTAGATATAACATTGCCATGTAAAGATATAAGACTCCTGGTTGTAGATATAACATTGCCATGTAAAGATATAAGACTCCGTGCTGTAGATATAACATTGTCATGTAAAGACACAAGACTCCGGGATGTAGATATAACATTGTCATGTAAAGATACAAGACTCCTGGTTGTAGATATAACATTGCCATGTAAAGATACACGACTCCGTGCTGTAGATATAACATTGCCATGTAAAGATACAAGACTCCTGGTTGTAGATATAACATTGCCATATAAAGACACAAGACTCCGGGTTGTAGATATAACATTGCCATGTAAAGACACAAGACTCCGGGTTGTAGATATAACATTGCCATGTAAAGATACAAGACTCCTGGTTGTAGATATAACATTGCCATATAAAGACACAAGACTCCGTGTTGTAGATATAACATTGCCATGTAAAGACACAAGACTCCGTGCTGTAGATATAACATTGCCATGTAAAGATACAAGACTCCGTGCTGTAGATATAACATTGCCATGTAAAGATACAAGACTCCGTGTTGTAGATATAACATTGCCATGTAAAGATACAAGACTCCGTGTTGTAGATATAACATTGCCATGTAAAGATACACGACTCCGGGTTGTAGATATAACATTGCCATGTAAAGATACAAGACTCCGTGCTGTAGATATAACATTGCCATGTAAAGATACACGACTCCGGGTTGTAGATATAACATTGCCATGTAAAGATACAAGACTCCGGGTTGTAGATATAACATTGCCATGTAAAGATACAAGACTCCTGGTTGTAGATATAACATTGCCATGTAAAGATACAAGACTCCTGGTTGTAGATATAACATTGCCATGTAAAGATACACGACTCCGTGTTTGTAGATATAACATTGCCATGTAAAGATACAAGACTCCGGTTGTAGATATAACATTGCCATAGTAAAGATACACGACTCCTGGTTGTAGATATAACATTGTCCATATAAAGATACAAGACTCCGGGTTGTAGATATAACATTGCCATGTAAAGATTACAAGAACTCCGGGTGTAGGATAGAACATTGCCATGTAAAGATCACAAACTCCTGGTTGTAGATATAACATTGCCATAGTAAAGATACAAGACTCCTGGGTTGTAGGATATAACATTGCCATGTAAAGATACAGACTTCCAGGTTCGCTAGATATATAACACATTCGCCATATTAAAGATACAAGACGTCCGTGATTGTAGATCTAACATTGCCATAGGAAAAGATACACGGACTCCTGGTTGTAGAATTAACATTGCCATGTAAGGGGGATATCAAGACTCCGTGATTGTAGATATAACATTGCCATGTAAAGATACCACGACTCCGGGTTGTAGATATAACATTTGCCATGTAAAGATATAAGACTCCCGGGTTGTAGATATAACATTGCCATGTAAAGATATAAGACTCCGGTTGTAGATATAACATTGCAAGTAAAGATACAAGGACTCTGGTGTAGATATAACATTGCCATGTAAAGATACAAGACCTCGGGTTGTAGATATAACATTGCCATATAAAGATACAAGACTCCGTGCTGTAGATATAACATTGCCATGTAAAGACACAAGACTCCGGGTTGTAGATATAACATTGCCATGTAAAGATACAAGACTCCGTGCTGTAGATATAACATTGCCATGTAAAGACACAAGACTCCGGGTTGTAGATATAACATTGTCATGTAAAGATACAAGACTCCTGGTTGTAGATATAACATTGCCATGTAAAGATACACGACTCCGTGCTGTAGATATAACATTGTCATGTAAAGATACAAGACTCCTGGTTGTAGATATAACATTGCCATGTAAAGATACACGACTCCTGGTTGTAGATATAACATTGCCATGTAAAGATACAAGACTCCTGGTTGTAGATATAACATTGCCATATAAAGATACAAGACTCCGTGTTGTAGATATAACATTGCCATGTAAAGATACAAGACTCCGGGCTGTAGATATAACATTGCCATGTAAAGATACAAGACTCCGGGCTGTAGATATAACATTGCCATGTAAAGATATAAGACTCCGTGCTGTAGATATAACATTGCCATATAAAGACACAAGACTCCGTGTTGTAGATATAACATTGCCATGTAAAGATATAAGACTCCTGGTTGTAGATATAACATTGCCATATAAAGACACACGGATGTCGGATGTTTTAAACACTGTTGTTGGGTTAATGGGGTGGGGGGGAATGGGGGTGGGGGAATAGGGGTGGGGGGGGGCTGAGTGGTCTCGGTATATGGTGCCTAGCTCGAGTGCTGGAGGTCCCGGGTTCAAGCCCCGGTGAGGGCCGGGATATTTTCACGAGGACTTTAGTAACAAAGTTTTCCGCTGTCTCTGGGTAGTGTGATCGAACGCCAGTGTGTATTGTTGCCCGGGCAAAATTTCGAGTTAGAAATCTATCCAAAGTATTTCACGATCCTCGCCGGTGTTACTGAGTTCGTGCACTGAGCTGAGATTCTCCGGACTCAGGCTTGAGTTAGGAGTAGAACGGAGCACTTATGGGTTACACTCGTGCGCCGTGATGTTGATCCGTCGACTAAACTAAACTAAACTAAAATAAACTAAACCAAACTGATTTAATGAGATGGTAGAGGGACTAGTGGAGGTGATAAGTTGAGAGGTGTACCATTGCAGAAAGATGGATTAGTGGAGTTAAAGAGTAGAGAGAAGGACAAGTGGAGTTAAAGATCTGAGAGAAGGACTAGTGGAGTTAAAGAGTTGAGAGAAGGACTAGTAGAGTTAAAGAGTTAAGAGAAAGACTAGTAGAGTTAAAGAGTTGAGAGAAGGACTAGTGGAGTTAAAGAGTTGAGCGAAGGACTACTAGGGTTGAAGATTTGAGAAAAGGACTAGTGGAGTTAAAGAGTTGAAAGAAGGACTAGAGTAGTTAAAGAGTTGAGAGAAGGACTTGTGGAGTTAAAGAGTTGAGAGATGTACCAGCGCAGTTAATGAGTTGAGAGAAGGACTAGTGGAGTTAAAGGGTTAAGCTATTGACTAGAAGAATTAATGAATTAAGAGATAAAGCGTCGAGAGTTGGACTAGTTGAATTAAAGAGTCGAGATTTGGACTAGTTGAGTTAAAGACTTGAGATTTGGTCCACTCACTGTTCGTGGTGTTAATGTAGTCAAGACCCACCCAATACTGCTCGCTGGATTGTTGTATCAAAGTCTGTATAAAATGTAGCTCCGGTTCATCATCTAGTTCCGTGACGTATGACCCTAGACACACGTACATTAAGGCGGTTAAAGAAGGCAATAGATAACACCAGGTGACACTATAAAAGGATGATCAGACTACAATCTAAGTATTTGATCGTGTCTCTGTTTTTCTCTTCTTGGTCTTACAGAAATATCTTGTAACTTTCCTTTCTACTGGAAGTTACACATATATCTTGTAACTTTCCCCATCTACTGGATGTTACAGACATGCCTTGTAACTTTCCCCATCTACTGGATGTTACAGACATGTCTTGTAACTTTCCCTTCTACTGGATGTTACAGATGTATCTTGTAACTTTCCCTTCTACTGGATGTTACAGACATGTCTTGTAACTTTCCCTTCTACTGGATGTTACAGACATGCCTTGTAACTTTCCCCATCTACTGGATGTTACAGACATGCCTTGTAAATTTCCCTTCTACTGGATGTTACAGACATGCCTTGTAACTTTCCCTTCTACTGGATGTTACAGACATGTCTTGTAACTTTCCCTTCTACTGGATGTTACAGACATGCCTTGTAACTTTCCCTTCTACTGGATGTTACAGATGTATCTTGTAACTTTCCCTTCTACTGGATGTTACAGACATGCCTTGTAACTTTCCCTTCTACTGGATGTTACAGATGTATCTTGTAACTTTCCCTTCTACTGGATGTTACAGACATGTCTTGTAACTTTCCCTTCTACTGGATGTTTCAGACATGTCTTGTAACTTTCCCTTCTACTGGATGTTATAGATGTATCTTGTAATTTTCCCTTCTACTGGATGTTACAGACATGTCTTGTAACTTTCCCTTCCCCTGGATGTTACAGACGTATCTTGTAACTTTCCCCCTATTCTGTATGTTACAGACATATCTTGTAACTTTCAGTTCTGCTGGATGTTACAGGCATATCTTATATCTTTTCCCGTCTACTGGATGTTACATACATATATTGTAACTTAACACCTCTACTGGATGTTACACACACATCTTGTAACCTAACACCTCTACTGGATGTTACATACATATATTGTAACTTAACACCTCGACTGGATGTTACATACATATCATGTATCTTTTCCCTTCTCCTTTGTTGTGCAGACATATCTTTTTTTTGGGCCATAGTTAATTTGAATAACCAAGACACAAACAATAGATTGCACAATTTATTGCCTGACATTTTCCGCCGCATCTCGTCAGGTACATACTGCAGAAATCACATAACATAAACTAAAGCAATACGATAACATCTTAAAGCTGAAATATACAACACATGTTCACACAGTAGTTTGAATTGTCTGCCACAGTAATTATAAATGACTCTCCCCCTTTTCGAATTTCCTCCCTATAAATCCTCCCCACCCTTACACAGTATACATAAAATGGAAGCTAAATTTATTAACACATACTAGAACAAGTCTAGACATCTACATAAAACGTGATTTGCGGATCTACTTACGTTATAAAACGAATTTCATTAGAGCGAGAAGTACAGAATCGTAAAATTTAGAGGGAAAAACAATATCAAATAACTGGTTCTTGTATTAATGCGATCTTGAAATAATCTTAATTCCCTCCCTGGAAACCCTAAAATTCCCCCCGGGGAGGGGGGGGGGGGAGGAATTCCCCACCGGTTGAGAACCACTGCTTTAGAGCATTGGCGGTGACGTCATTGTTTTGGTTGTGAATAATACACATCCAGTACAACATCTATCAACATGAAACATGTTGGAAATTACAACGCTGCATTATGTGGACCATAGTCTCATAAAGACACTAAAGTCATCAAATCAAGAAGAGTCCGACACCACCCAACATTCAGAGCTGCGATATTTGTGTCTTTTTTGCCGAGCAGAGCAGGGCACTCACTTGTCCTGACAGTTGGAAAGGACTCAATTAGTTTACGAATTTCATCTGCTTCTTGAAGGACTTTATCATTGGTTTTTCTGTTTGTCCATGGTATTATTTGCATTTTCCTCATAAACCACAATCCCACTGCCAGTAGATGTATTTCAACTTGTCTGCTCATCGTCCACTCCTCGCACCCATACAACACTACAGATTCTATGTTGCACTTCAACACCTTTTTTCTCTCGTAGAAATTGTAAAGTTTTACAGTCTTGTAAAACAACGATTTTCAGAACAGTCAGTCATTCCAACAAGAGTCGACCTTACCGGGGATCTGTAGAAGCTTTGTATGCATCTATGGTGTTGTACTGGTGACAATATGGTTTGACAATGACCAACAAGGCATACCATACTGTTGAAAATATTGTTTGACAATGACCAACAAGTTATACCGTACTGTTGACAACACAGTTTGACAATGAGCAACAAGGCATACCGTACTGTTGATAATATAGTTTGACAATGACCAACAAGACATACCATACTGTTGACAATATAGTTTGACAATGACCAACAAGGCATACCATACTGTTGATAATATAGTTTGACAATGACCAACAAGGCATACCATACTGTTGATAATATAGTTTGACAATGAGCAACAAGGCATACCATACTGTTGATAATATAGTTTGACAATGAGCAACAAGACATACCATATTGTTGATAATATAGTTTGACAATGAACAACAAGACATACCATACTGTTGATAATATAGTTTGACAATGACCAACAAGACATACCATACTGTTGATAATATAGTTTGACAATGAGCAACAAGGCATACCATACTGTTGATAATATAGTTTGACAATGAGCAACAAGGCATACCATACTGTTGACAATATAGTTTGACAATGAGCAACAAGACATACCATACTGTTGACAATATAATTTGACAATGACCAACAAGACATACCATACTGTTGATAATATAGTTTGACAATGAGCAACAAGGCATACCATACTGTTGATAATATAGTTTGACAATGAGCAACAAGGCATACCATACTGTTGACAATATAGTTTGACAATGAGCAACAAGACATACCATACTGTTGACAATATAATTTGACAATGAACAACAAGACATACCATACTGTTGATAATATAGTTTGACAATGAGCAACAAGACATACCATACTGTTGATAATATAGTTTGACAATGAGCAACAAGGCATACCATACTGTTGATAATATAGTTTGATAATGACCAACAAGGCATACCATACTGTTGACAATATAGTTTGACAATGAGCAACAAGACATACCATACTGTTGACAATATAGTTTGACAATGACCAACAAGACATACCATACTGTTGACAATATAGTTTGACAATGAGCAACAGGATATAACATACTGTTGATAATATAGTTTGACAATGACCAAAAAGACATACCATTCTGTTGACAATATAGTTTGACAATGAGCAACAAGGCATACCGTATTGTTGACAATATAGTTTGACAATGAGCAACAAAGCATACCGTATTGTTGACAATATAGTTTGGACAATGACCAACAAGACATACCATACTGTTGACAATATAGTTTGGCAATGACCAACAAGACATACCATACTGTTGACAATATAGTTTGGCAATGACCAACAAGACATACCATACTGTTGACAATATAGTTTGGCAATGACCAACAAGACATACCATACTGTTGACAATATAGTTTGGCAATGACCACAAGACATACCATACTGTTGACAATATAGTTTGACAATGACCAACAAGACATACCATACTGTTGACAATATAGTTTGACAATGACCAACAAGACATACCGTACTGTTGACAATATAGCTTGGCAATGACCAACAAGACATACCATACTGTTGACAATATAGTTTGGCAATGACCAACAAGACATACCGTACTGTTGACAATATAGTTTGGCAATGACCAACAAGACATACCGTACTGTTGACAATATAGTTTGGCAATGACCAACAAGACATACCGTACTGTTGAAAATATAGTTTGGCAATGACCTACAAGACATACCGTACTGTTGACAATATAGCTTGACAATGACCAACAAGACATACCGTACTGCTGACAATATAGTTTGGCAATGACCAACAAGACATACCGTACTGTTGATAATATAGTTTGGCAATGACCAACAAGGCATACCGTACTGTTGACAATATAGTTTGGCAATGACCAACAAGACATACCGTACTGTTGACAATATAGCTTGACAATGACCAACAAGACATACCGTACTGCTGACAATATAGCTTGACAATGACCAACAAGACATACCGTACTGGTGACAATATAGTTTGGCAATGACCAACAAGACATACCGTACTGTTGACAATATAGTTTGGCAATGACCAACAAGACATACCGTACTGCTGACAATATAGTTTGGCAATGAACAACAAGACATACCGTACTGTTGACAATATAGTTTGACAATGAACAACAAGACATACCATACTGTTGATAATATAGTTTGACAATGAACAACAAGACATACCATACTGTTGATAATATAGTTTGACAATGACCAACAAGACATACCATACTGTTGACAATATAGTTTGACAATGAACAACAAGACATACCATACTGTTGACAATATAGTTTGGCAATGACCAACAAGACATACCATACTGTTCACAATATAGTTTGGCAATGACCAACAAGACATACCATACTGTTCACAATATAGTTTGGCAATGACCAACAAGACATACCATACTGTTGACAATATAGTTTGGCAATGACCAACAAGACATACCATACTGTTGACAATATAGTTTGGCAATGACCAACAAGACATACCATACTGTTGACAATATAGTTTGGCAATGACCAACAAAACATACCATACTGTTGACAATATAGTTTGGCAATGACCAACAAAACATACCATACTGTTGACAATATAGTTTGGCAATGACCAACAAGACATACCATACTGTTGACAATATAGTTTGGCAATGACCAACAAGACATACCATACTGTTGACAATATAGTTTGGCAATGACCAACAAAACATACCATACTGTTGACAATATAGTTTGGCAATGACCAACAAAACATACCATACTGTTGACAATATAGTTTGGCAATGACCAACAAGATATACCATACTGTTGACAATATAGTTTGGCAATGACCAACAAGACATACCATACTGCTGACAATATAGTTTGGCAATGACCAACAAGATATACCATACTGTTGACAATATAGTTTGGCAATGACCAACAAAACATACCATACTGTTGACAATATAGTTTGGCAATGACCAACAAAACATACCATACTGTTAACAATATAGTTTGGCAATGACCAACAAAACATACCATACTGTTGACAATATAGTTTGGCAATGACCAACAAAACATACCGTACTGTTGACAATATAGTTTGGCAATGACCAACAAAACATACCGTACTGTTGACAATATAGTTTGACAATGACCAACAAAACATACCGTACTGTTGACAATATAGTTTGGCAATGACCAACAAGACATACCATACTGTTGACAATATAGTTTGACAATGACCAACAAGACATACCATACTGTTGACAATATAGTTTGGCAATGACCAACAAGACATACCATACTGTTGACAATATAGTTTGACAATGACCAACAAAACATACCATACTGTTGACAATATAGTTTGACAATGACCAACAAAACATACCATACTGTTGACAATATAGTTTGACAATGAACAATAAGACATACCATACTGTTGACATGAAAGCTTGCAGGAGCTAAAGTCGTTCTTGACACTCAGTGCCGCATAACAGTGACCTTCGTATTCATGCCATGTTTGACCTGCAGGGGGTGAATGTCAAAGTTCAATGTGTCATAGTTCACTGATCGTGTCCAACACCCCCACACACACATTCACATACACCCGTACACACACCCATATCCACACAGACCCACACATACACATTCGCACACACATTCACACACAAATATTCACGCTCACACATATTCACACACACATTCACACACACAGACATTCACACACAAACAGGTGCTGAATTAACCAAGCGTCATGTGAAGAGGTCAGCCCAGTAACCACAAGAGCAACAACATGAATATGGCAGGAATGACGCTTTTGCTCCTTACATTACCACTACACCGTCGGTTGTGTTTACGGTGTTTGGTGTTTGTTACAAGTGGCGTTTGGGTGAACCAACAGATAGGGTCAATGTATGGCTACAGAACGAATAAAATATAAACTAAAATCTTTATAACAAAATCTTTACGAGTATTTAAATCATCATCATCATCATCATCATCATCATCATCATCATCATCATCATCATCATCATCATCATCATCATCATCATCATCATCATCATCATCATCATCAACATCATCATCATCATCATCATTGTCATCATCGTTCTCATTATCATCACAATCATCAGTCACCTTCACATTGAACTCAATTTAACGAGTCTCTGATACCTTCAGTCCTGTATCATCACGGTCGTCTCAGACAAAGTCCTTCCCGTCCATCTGTTGACGTAGTCCTCTCAGATGTCTCCTTGTCTTCTTGCTTGACAACCCTCTCTTCCCTTTAGGATACCTCTCAACAACAGCTTTGTCTATGGCACTCATAATTCCCAATTTGTTTGTTTTGTAATTTGGCACTTTGGTTCATTGACCAACACGTTAAAGTGATATTTTAGTACTATTTAGTGTTTCTGTTCGTCTTTTACTAAACAACTTACTCAAGTTGTCGACACCAAGTGTTTGGTTTAATTCAGTACATGTTTTACATTGGCATGTCAGAATGGTTGCTATGTTTTCTATGTCACACATAGCTATATATTTCTGTGTTTTCTTGTCACATCTTGCTATATATTTCTCTGCTTTCTTGTCACATCTTGCTATAGATTTCTGTGTTTTCTTGTCACATCTTGCTATAGATTTCTGTGTTTCCTTGTCACATCTTGCTATAGATTTCTGTGTTTTCTTGTCACATCTTGCTATATATTTCTGTGTTTCCTTGTCACATCTTGCTACAGATTTCTGTGTTTTCTTGTCACATCTTGCTATATATTTCTGAGCTTTCTTGTCACATCTTGCTATAGATTTATGTGTTTTCTTGTCACATCTTGCTATATATTTATGTGTTTTCTTGTCACATCTTGCTATTTATTTCTGTGTTTTCTTGTCACATCTTGCTATATATTTATGTGTTTCCTTGTCACAACTTACAATCGATTTCTGTGTTTTTTGGTCACATCTTGCTATATATTTCTGTGTTTCCTTGTCACATCTTGCTACAGATTTCTGAGTTTTCTTGTCACATCTTTCTATATATTTCTGAGCTTTCTTGTCACATCTTGCTATAGATTTCTGTGTTTTCTTGTCACATCTTGCTATATATTTATGTGTTTCCTTGTCACATCTTACAATAGATTTCTGTGTTTTCTTGTCACGTCTTGCTATATATTTCTGTGTTTTCTTGTCACAATTTGCTATATATTTATGTGTTTATCCATCGCTATATGATGTCTGGAAGTTGGCGATATTACTTGGTGTATTTAGTTCAATCAAATGTAAAAGCGCTGCCGGGCTGTGCAGTTACTTGAAACGAGTAAAGAAACCATCACTTCGACATCTTTCCTCGCCCACAACATCAAACATATTCTCAACATTTCTTGTAACCTTTAAAAATAATCAATTTGTCCCAAAACAATTAAAGATTAACTTCTATTAAATAAAAAGTCCCTCTCGACGGACAAACTGATACCTTGAAAGAAAGGAGCTGGGATAGGGGCTAGAAGGGACAGACACCATGAAACATTAGATCCTTACATATGAAACTGAATATTCACAAACTGTTCTGTAACACTTAATTCAGTATTACTTTTTCAAGTGATACTTTGTCCCATTTCTATGTTTAGTTTTGCCCTTTGCTATAAGATATGTTTCAGTCATGGGTACACCATGTTTGATGATCTCTCAGTTCTTTGTTTGAGATTTTCTTCTGGCCATCGGGTACATTTCACGAAAAAATCCCCAAGATTGTGAAATGTTTCTGTATGTGTATGGTAGTTGCGTTGTTTCCTTAACAACAATCACGCTGAAACCGAAGCGGTCAGACCAAACCTGGCAGGAAACACAAGACATGCAGAGAAATAAAACCAGGTGTCTGATTTGCCTGGCACCAGAAACAGATTCTCTCATTCAAACAAGTCTTGGGGAGAACGCTGACTGTGAAGTGTGTCTGGTAACGGGTTAGATCGAAGCTAGGGGCGGGCAAGTTTTCTCTGTTTGTATGCCAAATCACAAGCCTGCAGGTTTGCAAACAGACAAACATGGGCCAAGACATATCTATGATGTATTTACAGAATGTGGCACGGCTGGTCCCAGCCGTTACAGAACGGCGGCTTGAATCATTCACATGTCTCAGCCGCTACAATACCGCAGTTTGTCTCATTCACATGTCTATTTTACTTTAAACAAACTGACATGACAAGGACGTGAGTCGTGCTGGTATAGCCATTAGTAAATTCGTGAATATATCAATACGGGGACATGGATTTATGGATCCCACAGACAGACACATGCATGAGACAGACAGGAGTTTAAAATTGTATGGCGAGTAATAAATGGAATGACAAGTATATCTATATATGTGTCTCTCTACCTGTACATCTGTCTACCTACCTACCTACCTACCTAACTACCTACCTACTTACCTACCTACCTACCTATCTACCTACCTAACTACCTACCTAATTAACTACCTACCTACCTACCTACCTACCTACCTACCCACCCACCTACTTAACTACCTACCTAATTATCTACCTGCCTGCCCGCCCGCCCTCCCAGTCACCTATCTATCTATCTATCTATCTATCTATCTATCTATCTATCTATCTATCTATCTATCTATCTATCTATCTATCTATCTATCTATCTATCTATCGATCGATCGATCGATCGATCGATCGATCTATCTATCTATCTATCTATCTATCTATCTATCTATCTATCTATCTATCTATCTATCTATCTATCTATCTATCTATCTATCTATCTATATCTATCTATCTATCTATCTATCTATCTATCTATCTATCTATCTATCTATCTATCTATCTATCTATCTATTTGTCTGTCTGTCTGCTTGCCTGCCTGCCTGCCTGCCTGCCTTCTTGCCGGCCGGTCGGTCGGTCGGTCCGTCCGTCCGTCCGCCCGCCCGCCCGCCCGCCCGCCCGTCCGCCAGTCCATCCATCCGTCCGTCCGTCCGTCCGTCCGTCCGTCCGTCTGTCTGTCTGTCTGTCTGTCTGTCTGTCTGTCTGTCTGTCTGTCAATCGATTACCTTATCCACCTCTGCCACCTACACCTCCCCCGTCACCTTACCTACCTCCGCCACCTACACCTCCTCCGTCACCGATTCCTTATCCGTCACCGTATCCTCCGTCACCTCCTCCGGTCACCTTATCCACATCCGTCACCTTATCCATCTATGCCAACTACTACTCCTACATCACATCCTTCTTCGTCACTTCTTTATCCTCAATCACATTCTACTCTGTCACTTTCCTTCTCCTACATCACCACCGCCTCCTACACCACCACCTGCTCCTAAATCACCATTTCCTGCTCCTACATCACCATTTCCTGCTCGTGTAATCACCCCTCCTTCTCCTACATCACCTCCTTCTCCTACGTCATCTCCTGCTCCTACATCACCAGCTCCTTCTACATCACCACCTCCTCCTTTATCATCACCTGCTCCTACATCACCACCTCCTGCTCCTACATCACCACCTCCTGCTCTTACATCACCACCTGCTCCTAAATCACCACTTCCTCCTACATCACCATTTCCTGCTCCTACATCACCCCTCCTTCTCCTACATCACCTCCTGCTCCTACATCACCACCTCCTCCTACATCACCACCTCCTCCTATATCACTTCCTCCTCCTATATCACCTCCTCCTGCTCCTACATCACCACCTCCTCCTACATCACCACCTCCTCCTATATCACCTCCTCCTGCTCCTACATCACCACTTGCTCCTATATCACTACCTCCTGCTCCTACATCACCACCTCCTCCTATATCACCTCCTCCTGCTCCTACATCACCACCTCCTCCTACATCACCACCTCCTCCTACATCACCACCTCCCCCGTCAACTCCTCCCCCGTCACCTCCCAATTCTCCTTCTTCTATTGCTGCTGCTGCTGTCCCCCTTCTCTACGTGAGAAGAGTGAGAGGAGATCAAACCACTTGTAACTTGAAGAGATGGGAAGAAGTTCGGCCTACCTGTCACCCGAAGAAGACAATGCGTCAGCAGCCAGGCCACGCCCCTCAAACTGACTTTATTTAACATTGCAACCTTCTGGTGTCTGGCCTTGTACAGATGAAGCTTTACTCGGAGTCCAACAGATGGCTAGTCACTGGAATGTCTGGTCCCTTAATGCCCGGTACCTGGAAGATCCGGTCTCTGGAATGTCCGGTCCGTATAGACACAACAGATGATGAGATCAATGAGCTAGTCCCCGGAATGCCCAGTCCCCGGAGACAACGCTATATAGAGATAAGCTAGCAAACGACGGCAAACAACCTGTGGAATACACGACATGCAGAATGCTATAGTGGGTTGGCTTCAGTGGACAAACAACGAGACAAAAGGCCAGGCTTGTGTGAGGTTTATGCAGGCACGAATAATAAACACCATGTCAGAAGAACAACTTTTATGTTACTCAAATGTGAACACTGAGGGTGGGGCGTTATCGCTGACAGACTAACTGGCATAATAACAAAATCTTAACATCGTGATACAGAAAGCAGATAACAGATCGAGATTAAAAGTAAATAAAATATACGCAATAAAAGACTGGGAACAAAGAAGCAGAAAAATGGAATGTGTCTTTAGTTGTTGTTTCCCGTCTTCTGTTTGTTTATACAGGTTTGAGTGGAAACGTATTTCGATTTTTATTGTTTCTGTTGTTTGTGGAGTTCCACGATCGCATTTCGTTTGATCTGTAAAGGGGAGGGTAGGGGTATGATGATGCTGATGCGATTACGTCACAATCTGGAGTCAAATGCCAATGCCCGACTGTGACGCCATGGGGAGGGACAGGGCATACAAAGCAGCAGATTTTAGTTGTGGAGATGACATGGATCTTGTGCTGGGTCATTGAGTCATTGCTTTGTTGACTTGTATCTATTGTCCACAACTCTATTCTAGTCAAGTAAGACATGCACACTTTTATACGTTTAGACCCTATAGTCTGTTTACTTTTGTCTGCCCCAATATAACATTCCATATCTCAGTAATCAACTGAGGGAAAATAATGAGATTTAGCATATAACCTTATCATTATATTCACCCAACCAAAAATGTTTGTTCTGGAGATTGTACAGCAGATTTCAAAGTTTTTTTATATGCGGTATATAATTTACGGGTCAGAGATGAATTGCACATTATTAAATGTATTACGGCTTCACACGGAAACATTAGCGTTGAATAGTTAATTTTCTCGTGAGACATGGGATTGGCCTTATGACAAGGGGATCGCCTAGTGGAACGGGGCATTACTGTAAAACAAGTTTGTTAGCGAGAAATCACTAGTTTTTCACCAAAACATCAAAGAAATGTCGCCGCTTTCCGTGATTTAAGTTGCTTTTGGACCTATCAAAGACATATTTCTTGGATGGGGGTAAATATAAGACGGCAGAAAAAATTTCATAACGATGCAACCTACAGTTTTCAAAATAACTGATCGTGAATGAAGGCTTTCATTTCTGGACAGACTATAGTACCCTACTTGTATAGACCAATCTACGCCAGGTGGCTGATGTGATCTGCATACACCCACCGCCTTACCTTCTCAACACGTTTCACGGTACCCATCTTAGGGTGGAGCGATCTGGCAGCTCCGGTCAAAATGTTAAAACTCGCCCCCTTGAGGTTTCGAATCCAGAATCACCGACCGGCAGACGAGAATCTAGTGATGTAATATTCTTTGGTTTTACACTTCTGTCTTGTGGCAGTAGGTTAACTTACTGAATTAGAGGCGTAGATTCAGTTACCAAATTAAAAGCGTAGATTAACTTCCTGAATTAAATGTGTACCATCTATACTTAAACAATGTAATAATATACAAGTAAATGGGAATATTCTTCAACAAGTGAATCGGTACAATTATCTCGGAACAGTCATAACATCTGATGGGAGATGCCTTGAAGAGATTAGAACAATAATCGCCATGGCGAAAGTAGCCTTTAGTAAGATGAAAAACATACTGACCAATAAAAAGATGTCAATGGAAACGAGAAAAAGAGTGTTGAGGGGCTACAAAAGAGCCTGTACTTTTGTATGGATGTGAAACTTGGACAATGAGCAGTCAAGCTGAAAAAAACATCTGATGGCTGTGGAAATGTGGTTCTGAGGAAAATGCAAAGAATACCATGGACAGACAGAAAAACCAATGACCAAGTACTACAGGAGACAAATGAAAATCGTAAACTGATTAGGGAAATTAGACGTAGACAGTCAACATTTTTTGGGCTTGTTATGAGAAGAAATGGAATCGAGAACTTAGTGACAACTGGCAAGATCGAAGGGAACAGACCAAGGGGAGACCGAGAAATAAATACTTGGATAGCTTGGTCACATGGCATGGTCGAGACAGGAACACTGAGTTGATCCACGACTCTGGTGATCGAGTGAAATGGCGAGTCATGACCGCCCACGCTTTCCGGCATGGCATATGATGGATGGATGGATTTACTTACTAAATTAGATGTGTAGATTAACTTACAGAATTAGGTCTGTAAATTAACGTGCATAATTAGATGTGTAGATTAACTTACCGAATTAGATGTGTAGATTAACTTACTGAATTAGATGTGTAGATTAACTCACTGAATTAGATGTGTAAAGTAACGTCCTGAGTTAGAGGTGTAGGCTTACGTATTGAATTAGAAGCGAAGGTTAACTTACTGAATTAGACGTGCAGATTAATATACAGAATTAGATGTGTAGGTTCTCATCTAATCTCTTCTACCTCTAGTACCTTGTTGTATCGAGGTGAAGTATAAATAGCGGGAGAGTGCCCTTTTAGGGCTTCATGTATCGATATTCCCATGGACTCTGCTATTCCCTCTGTCCATCGTTTACATGGTCGGCATCTTCCTCTGCTTCCATCTGGTCTGCAAATCATTGCTTGTTGTGGTATACTATTAGTTGGTAAACTAGTTACATGGCCAAACCATTTAACTTGCTGTCTTCTAATAAAATCTAGCGCTGCTAAAACCCCAACTTTAGTCCTGATATCTTCATTTCTGGTGAGCTCCCTTGAGGCAAGATGGTGTGAAAACTTTTCGTCCATTAAGAAGAACATTGTTGTTTGTTCCGACAAGGGGATTTTCCTCAAACGTTTCAAGTGATCAAAGATTTTCTGTTGACAGCCGGAAGGTAAGATGCCTAATCTGTCAGGAAATCTATCAAGAACAATGACAATCTCAAGCAGAAGGTGTTGCAGCAGATACTTTACACCGAACTATACATTGTTGTGTCTGCCACCACTCTACAACACAACAGGATCTGCTGTGTAATTACCCAAGCATTGTCATGTCGTTGTCTCATTACTACAGAGCTCAACGTATGAAGTAAACCAGATTACTGGTGTCTTCACTGCTTTGTTTGGTGCTCAACTATCTACTTGTAACAGTTATGTTTCCGACAGAAACACACCAAGATAGTAACAATGAATGGTTTGGACAAAGGTGTAGATGTGTGTTACAAATTACAATGTCATTGTTAAAATGACATCTGCAACCATGAGAATGGAAGCTGCCATTCTGGTGTCCCATGTGAGCCGGTTTGCGTTGGTCCTGGGTGTCAGTTTGTGAATGTGACGTTCACGGACAGGACGAAAGCGGTCCTGATTTTTTGACAGAAGAGAATGATGACACTTGTCATGATGATTTACAGGATACCTCTCTTACACTGAGCATCACATGGCTTGGGCTGCATCTGAAACACTTAAGTACGTTTGTGCGCTTCGTAGTAGCACGGGGTAATGCAGGAAACATCTGTTGTAATACTTCTGAATTCCTTGTGGATGCTAACACAGTGGCATAGTACATGGACAATTTCACCATTGAATGAGCTCTGGCAGCTGAAGTGTATGTCGTTGGAGGTAGATATGTAGCCTTAGAGCAGCTTATAGCACAATTATCAGATTACATCTCAACGTGTGGTCGTGCCCCAATAGCTGTGGATTGTGACTCCAGGAGTGATGAAATCTACCGTCAGTGCTGATGATACAATTCTGGATATGTACACAGACCCAAAGATACACCTGGATGTCTATTATATTCCCATGATGCCGTGAAAGGTCTGGCACGCAGCTTTCAATTCATGGGTGGTATGATTGCGTTCTCCACTTTTGTGAGGTGTAAGCTTCCGGCCATTGAAGAGCTCATGCAGTTGTTAATAGAGCTGAAAACAACAAAAGTGCAGAAATTGATGCGTCAGCTAGTGACTCACAGTCACATGGAACTTCCAGGCGACTTTTTATGACTTCGTATCACAAGACTAACTTCGGCTTCTCAGGAGATCGCCGACATGACAAGGTGGTGAGAACTTAATGGACTACTGCACTTGTGGAGATGGGTTTTTACCAATAGGAGAAAGACCGGACAGTTGCTCAATATGAGATTTGACAGCTGAAGTGTGTTCCATGTATGTCGTTGAAGGTAGATATGTATCTTGGGAACAGTTTGCTGCGGCCATTGGAAGAGAACAGCGACACCAACGTTGCCATCTGGGCTTTCTTCACGCACTAAAACAGTGTTGCGTAGTGACTTTAGCTATATATTGTATTATGTACTATTTGATAGATATTGTGTGAAATAGTTTTTGTTCCCCGTATACATTTACCTAATGTGTTCGCCAGGAGGGTTGACGCGCTAGAACCTCTTGCCCCCGGGTAGATGGGACCTGTTAGATATTACAGCAGACAATCTGGGAGATAGAAAACTCTGATTATAAACCCCCAAGTTTAAGGTGCACCGACGTGCCGATGACTGAATGACCACGGGTGAGCTGGTCGTGAACATGGAACATCTGGCACGCGGGAGGAGCGGCACCAGGCGAATGGACTCCTGAGAGACATCCCCTGCCCCTTCCCTAGCAGGCAGGCTCTACTAGGGCGACCGGTTAGTTCCTGCCTTCAAATAAAACCAACTATGGAAAATAAAAAGAATTATCGCTGAAGCAACGGAGTACGTGCTTTGTGCTCGATACCTTTGACAACAGCCAGCGGGGAGAAAATGAAGCGAAGGAGAAGAGGTAGGGGGAGAGGGGAGGGAGAAAAATGAAGAAGACGACTGGAGCCAGAAGAGGTAGGAGGAAAACGGATCGTTTGGTACTAAAAAATATACGAGTTTGGTATTGGAATTGCCGTAGTGCAAAGCAACGAGGACCAATATAGGAGAAATTGTTCTACGATATTGATGTCCTGATGTTGCAAGAACTGAAGACTCTTTTAAGTGCCCTGGCTATACATGTTACATTAACCAAACAGGGCAGGGAAGACATGGGCAGGCTCTGGTGGTCAAGAATGGTTTACAGCATTCGATACTGGATACGAGTGGGTGGAGTCAGGAAAGTAAAGAGGTGCGGGGAATGAAGATAAAAATCGGACGATACAGCTGGAACCTAATAAACATATACGTAAGTGGGGAATCTTGCATAAGCAGAGAGTGGGAGAGAGAGAGAGAGAGAGAGAGAGAGAGAGAGAGAGAGAGAGAGAGAGTGATGAGAGAGAGAGAGAGAGAGAGAGAGAGAGAGAGAGAGAGAGAGAGAGAGAGAGAGAGAGAGAGAGAGAGAGAGAGTTAGGACTAGTTGAAAGGTTCAGTGGATACCCTTGGTACAAGGTATCTGATATGTGGTGACTTCAATGCCCGTGACAAGAAGTGGGACAGGTCGGGAGAGAACAGACAGGTTACTGCTCTTGATGAAGCCTTGCTTGAGACGAATGTCGTCTGTTTAAATGACGGGACACCAACTAGGCTAGCAATGAGACCGGGGGACCCTGACACGGCTATCGACTTGGCACAAAGTATCCCAAGAGGCGGCATCAGACATAAAATGGAGTGTCCTTGGGGACCATGGAAGCGACCACCTTCCCTATTCTGTGCTGATACCTAAGTCCACACAATGCACAATCAGGGCTATAAGAACCTGTAGGGCATTCAGTTATGATTGCGACTACTCTTCGCTCTTGGGGCGCCTTAGATCACAGGGAAGATCAAAACCAACAAGAAGCATCTTCACCCAACCACCATGGTGGACACTAGAGGTGGATAATTCATGGAGGGAAAAGATGGTGGCCATAAGGAATTGGCAGAGGGTGTCGAGAGCAACCAATTCAGTTGCCACAGAATTGGAGGAGGCTGAAAGATATAAAAAAGTAAAGGCGCAGGATTTTAAACTCCCTTGTTGTTGCTGCTTTACTAATCCTAATGTTTATTTCCTGATCTAGGGATAATTTGCTATTTACCTCTGATCCTAGATGTGAAATGGTCTACTATCTCTAGTTCGGCGCCGGCAATAAATATTGATGCTACCCCATGTGCACCTTGTGACATAATATGTGACATCTTTTTGCGAATCGTTGAACCAAATTCAGAACAAACATTGGAGAATGCAGATAGTAGACGTTGTAATTCTTCCTCAGAGTGGGTCGTAATTGCAGCATCATCTGCAAAAAGCAACTTTCTGATCAGTACCCTCCTAATTTTGGTCTTGGCCTTCAATCTCTGAGCATTGTAGAGGCCGCCATCTGAGCGTGAGTGAATGTATATACCACCATCCTGATCACTAAAGGCATATTTCAGTAGAAGTTAAAACTATATTCCAAAGAGGGTGAGAGCTAGTATACAACCTTGCTAAACTCCACTCTTGATTTCAGACTCTTATGAAGTTGTACCATCACACTTTATTACACCCTTCATGCCTGTATGGAACGATTCCACAAAGGACAGAAGAGTTGGTGGGCCGCCAATCTTCTTTAGTGACTTGAACAGACCCTCACGACTGACCAAATCAAATGCCTTTGTGAGGTCGATAAAGGCAGTGGCTGACTCTGTTCACGGCATTTTTCTTGCATTTGTCGCAATGAGAATATCATATCAATGGTAGACCGGTTCTGTCGAAAGCCCCACTGTGATTCGGGGTAGACGTGATCTCCCAGGACTTAAAGTCTGCGTAGAACAATTCTGGCACATACTTTCCCAACAATACACAGAAGTGAGATAACCCTATAGTTGTTACAGTCGCTCCGATCGCCCTTGTTCTTGTATAATTTCATGATGCTTGAGTCTTTGAAATCCTGTCCGACGTGTCCTTCTCGCCAGCATAGCTCTATTAGCTAGTGGATCTGTAGAGTGAGTGTGTCGTGCCGACTACTGATATAACCTCTATTGGAATGCCATCCTTACCTAGAGCCTTGCCAGGTGCAAGTTCATTTATAGCACACTTAACTTCTGTTATGGTAGGAAGCGTGTCCAGGTGGTCAAGAGTTGGCACTGCTTCTATGGCGTTGAGGGCATCATCCGCTAGCTTGGTCTCACTTGAGTAAAGCTCCATATAGTGCTCTACCCATCTATTCATCTGTTCTTTCTTATCGTGATGATTTCTCCATTCAAGGTTTTCAATAGTGCACTTTTTTTTATCATTGGACAAAAGGCTTTCTTTATCCCTTCATACAGGCGTCTGATGTTTCGATTATCACATGCATTTTGAATGGACTCACGTAACTTGATCCAATAGTCATTTGAACACTGTCTGGCAGCCTTTTGCACATCCTTTCTAGCTTGCTTCAGCACACTGAGAGCTTTACACATTGTTCTTTTCTTGTTTCGTAAGAGAGCTATCTTCTTTTTATCAATCAAGGGCTGCATTGTCTGGCTGTTTGCCGAAAACCAGTCCTGGCTCTTAAGATCCACAGTAGTAAACCCCTACCGCTGTTTTATAAAGAGTTTCTTTAAGTTTATCCCACTTTTCACTTGCTGCCCAATTTTCTGATGTATCAGTAAAAGCGACTTCAAGTTGCTGTTGGAACTCAAAGCACTTATCAGGATCGTGGGTGTTAATAACATTAATCCTGGGGCTAGATTTGTGTTTAGATGTGTAGATTCTCTTTGTTCTCAGTCTAACTCTTGCAACAACCAAAGAATAATCCGTATTACAGTCACCACTGTGGTACCTTCGAGTTAATGATGTTTGGTTCATATGTTGTCTCCGTGTAATGTTGAAGTCCAGCTGATTCCAATGGCCGAATGTTGGATGTTTTCAAATGACCTTAAGCTGCTCTTTTGTTTCAAATAATTAGTTTGTAATACATAGGTCATTTCTGGTGCAATTTCTGGCGGATCAGCAACCAATTGGCCGGGGGCTGCCCACTCAAGGCGGGCGGTAGCTGATCAGTGACACTTGTAGGTGCCTCCCACCGTCAGAGGCAACCTGTGGCGCCCCATGTCTGTACCAATTGACAAGGACTTATAACCCGTAACTGCTACCTTTCGCTTTAATTCTGTGACCGGTTAAGACCAGGGATGGAGTTATACCTCTCCATATCACAAAGCCTGGGCTAAAATATAGAGACCATGTGTTGTCCATGCAGCATGATCCCTCGCCCGGCCTGCCTAGTTCACTCAAGGGGAATGATAACACTAATACATCTGGAACAAGACAAGCTGCAGAAGCTGCGAGATCAACAAAGCAATTCTCGGAGCTTCGATCCTAGACCAGCTGCCAACCAAGACTTTGGGTCTGGTCTGCCCTGCCATGACATTTTGTCTTTAGGTTGCATTTCCTCGCACCAGGATAAGGCTTGTACCCTCCCATCTGCGCTCTTCCGCCCGAAGCCACTGTAACAATGTAGGGTGTCGGGTTTCGTACACGCCGCCCAACATTCGGCGCTGACAGAAAGCAGGTAGTACCGTCTACCCCGGGAAGGTTAACCCGGTCAACAAATGCCCGCAGAAGTCGGATGTGTCGGCCTAACGGCGCAAGAACGCAGCTTTGCTGTAAACAGGCACAACGCAATCACATCCGAAAAAACTCCGGATGAACGCAAAAGAAGAAGAAGAAGACGTACCGTCTACTGTCATACGGTAGCTCAGTCATATCTGACAAAGACCTGACACTTGTGTGTAGATTAATATTGGTTGTCTGTAGATTAATAAATAAATATATATATATATATATATATATATATATATATATATATATATATATATATATATATATATATATATATATATATATATATATATATATATATATATATATATATAATTGGAGGTGTATATATATAATTATATATTATATATAGTCATTGGAGGTCTATATATAATTAGAGGTGTAGATTAACTTACTGAATTAGAGATGTAGGTTAAATTACTCAATAAGAGGTGTAAGGTAACGTACTGAATTAGAGGTGTAGATTAACTTACCGAATTAGAGGTGTGAATTACCTTACTGAATTAGAGGTGTAGATTAACATACTGAATTAGATGTGTAGATTAACGTAGTGATTTAGAATTGCAGATTATCTTACAGAATTATAGGTTTTGATTAACTTACTGAATCAGAGGCGTTGATTAACTAACTGACATAGATATATAGATTAACTTATCTAATTAGAGTATTAGGTTAACTTACTAAATTAGATTTGCAGATTAACTTTCTGAATTCAAGGCCTGGATTAACTTACAGAATTCGAGGTGTAGGTTAACTTAGTGAATTAGATGTGTAGATTAACTTTCTGAATTAGATGTGTAGATTAACATACATAATTAGAGCTGTAGATTAAATTACTGAATTTGATGTGTAGATTAACGTACATAATTATATGTGTAGATTCTCTTACTAAATTACTTAATCTTTTATCTTCTAATTCGTGTGTGAACGTAACTTACAGTATTGTGTAATAAACCCTCTTCTACCTTGTGGACATCAGTTGAAGCTCACGGTCTTTTTAGATATCTCACAACAGCCCAGCCAGCCAACCAGCCAACCATACAACCAACCAGCCAAACAACCCAGTTAACCAACCAACCAATTAACCAACCAACCAGCCAAACAATCAACCATCTCATCAACCAGCCAACCATCCAGTCAACCAACTAGCCAGTCAAACAATCAGCCAACCAGCCAAATAATCAATCAGCCAGCCTACCATCCAACCAGCCAACCATCTAGCCAATCAACCAACCAACCATTCAGCAAAAAAACCATTCAGCCAAACGTTAAACCAAGCAACCATCAAGCCAGCCAACCTATCAGCAAACCAACCAACTAACCAAACTTCCAATCAACCAACCACCCAATCAACCAAACTTCCAATCAACCAAAAAGCGAACACGCCAGCCAACCAACCAAACAACCAGCCAATCAACCATCCAGCCAACCAACCAACCAACCAACCAACCAACCAACCAACTAACCAACCAGCCAAACAACCAACAAATCAAACAACCAACCAGCCAATCAACCAACCAGCCAACCAACCGACCAACCAGCCAAGCAGCTAGACAGCCAGCCAGCCAGCCCTCAGTCAGTCAGCCAACCAACCAACTATCCAGTCAGTCATTCAGTCAATCACCCAACCAACCAACAACCCAACCATGTTGAGTTGAGTTGAGCTAAGAAACGACATCATTGCAATAATGACTTTTCCACACACGCTCCGTACCCTCGTTCAACAGCCAACGAAGAGTCACACATACTGCCAATCGTTCCAACTGCCACCTGAAAGTTTTCCTGGCCTTCCCTCTCAGTTTTAAGATAAGTCCACATACGGGTTCTCATTGCGTTCCACCGCTTTCTCCAACTGGTCCCATAGACGCCCGACCACCTCTCCTTTGTCCATAGATAGATCCTTGTCCATAGATAGATCCTTGTCCATAGATAGATCCTTGTCCATAGGCCAATTAATTAACCAACAAACCAGCCAACCAACCAACCAATCTTTTCTTTTCTACCCTAGGATGTAATTATACTTACCTTCTATGTTTTCGTTTTAAGTAAATATAACATAAAGTCCGGCGAAGACTTTTGGCGGCCTGGTGTGCCTTGCCAGTGAGAAGACCTGATCATTCGGGGCCACATCGTGACGGATGTCAGTCGCGGTGATCGGGCAAATCTTGAGCTATAGCCTACGATGGGTGACGTTGTAATATTCTGTTTGATAATTTGGTCGCGTCCAGCGTGTGCCGCGTGGTCTAGTGGTTACACATCCGCTTCACACAACAGTGATCCGGGGTGTGTTTCCGGGTCCGGTCGAGGATATGCACTACTGAAGAGCTCAAATAAGAGCGAAACTCTAGTCTAGTGCTTCTACATTGATGTGGATGGGCCTTAGGTTCATACCAGAATACGATCAGCGTTGCCAGTAGTGGGTTGTTCTCAATACATTTTTAATCAGTTTCGAAAATCGCTTTTAATGTAATTAATTTACACTATTAACTGTTACTCATAACCAATTACTTAAGTTCAGATGCCAGTTTATCAATATCTGGGCACAAAACTGTCGTGCCCAAAGTCATAAGCGCAGCTAGGTTACTGTCGGTGAGTCTGGAACGTTGCTTGTCTTTTATAACGGTCATTGCGGAAAATGGAGTGAGACAAGGATGTGTGCTCTCTCCTCTGTTATTTAATATCTAGATGGACAGAATATCCAAAGAAGCAAGCCTTGACAGAACAGATTCGGAAAATTTTGAACTCTTCACTCCGGATGAAACAACTGATCCACAGGAAATAAATAAACTTCTATTTGCAAACGATCAGTGTCTGTTTTATAGCGACAAGGGCAGACGACACCATCATATTAATAATCTGAGTTCAACATGCAGCAGATGCAATATGAGTATAAATACAGCCAAAACAGAAGTAATGCGAGTTAGCAGATCGCCTGGTCCACTAAGTATACAGATAAATAGCACAGCTATAAAACAAGTTAAATAATTCAAATATCTTGGAAGTATGATCACATAAGATGGCAGATTGGACAGACAAATCGAAATCAGATATCAAAAAGCTAGTACCAATCCATATCATCTATCACCCTTACTGAAACATCCAAATATACCCATGTCCGCAAAACGACAGATAATAAACAACATATTCACACCAACCCTATGCTACCAATCTCAAACCTGGACTTTATCCAAATCACACTTTCGCAAAATCATCACCTGCGAGATGAGATGCCTGAGGAGAGCTGCCAACTTAACAATCCGAGACTGAGTAAGAAATGCTGTTATCAGACAGACAGTGGGATCAACACCTTGTGCCACATGTATTGAAAAACAGAAGATCAAGTGGTTTGGCCATGCCATTAGAATGCAACACCATAAACTACCATCACTGGCCTTACATCAAAGATCATCTGCGACGAGATAAGAGAGGACATCCAAGACGAAAATGGATTGACGACATAAAGGACATTGTACAACCACACGGAATGACACTATCCAGTGCCGCCCATCGGTCGCTGGAGCGCAAATTATTCCTCCCCATGACGCTTGACGGCAGAAGTGGAAAATGAAGATGATGATGATGATGATGATGATGATTGTGGACAATGACTGCTCGCATCTGTAAATCGAACCCAAATGAAAAAAATGTATCTCTGGGCGAATGAACGCAAGTGTTCAAATTGTTCGACAGTCAATAGTCGCCAGAATAAAATCATATGATCAGCTGAAGTTGAAGCAGGCAGGTCCAGAAATTTACATTTTATTTACAGGTTTTGCTGTAATTGACAGAGCTTGGCATCGGGAAATACCAACGGATTTATTAAGAGGGCAACATTATCCTCCTCTATTGTGAACTCTTGAAATCTCCACTGAAAGAAGACTTTCAACTTGTACTTTGTACTGTACAAGTCACATTTCATTTCCACGACAAGCGTCTTCAAAGTTGGATAAACAGTTGTTGTCTCATTTTAAATTAAGAAATGTCATAGCACAAATTTGTGAATAGTTTGTCGCCCCCCCCCCCCCCCCGGATCTTCGTATTTAAAGAGTTTAAATGAGACATGATGTCCACCAAAAATGCCAGGTCATTAAGCCAGTCATCGTTCAGCAGACATTCCCATTCTGTAGGCAATTCATTTATTTCAGACAGAAACAGATAGACAATATTGTTCAGTGCCCAGAAACGAGACAGAACTTTCCTTTTAGATAGCCATCTGACATCACAGTGTAACAATAGCTCACAGTATTTCTTTCTAGTTCAGGTCTGATAGAAACTCTCTGAACTCACGCCTGTTCAGCACCTTAATTCGAATTTTGTTCACACATCTCATAACAACATTCATGACATTTTTGGGACGCAGAGGTGTTTCCAAGGCACCAGGGCCGGGTTATATACTAGCCAAGACCTATTGACGGGTCCTCGTCGAGCGTCCTGGGCAACAGGTCCCACTGGGGTCCTGGCTAAAGTCAATAGGATTGCCAATTCCTCCGAAGTCAGAGAGTGTCTGCCTGTACGGCGAGGAACCACCAGTCTGCACACCAATAAGCCAAACATGGGACAACGGATACTCACGCAAATCTCAGGTCCTGTATGACATCACATTGTTGTTGGACAACAGGATGCCTTCATCCGACATACAGGACTTCGCGTTGGAGCTCAAGCCAACAAACATAAGCAAGCAAGCAAGCATGACATTTTTCAGATTTAATGTCTTTCCACACAGAGCTTCTTGGTGAATGATACAATGATATTTTAATATAGTGCGGCCAAGAAACTGTTCCAATAATACTAGCCATCCAGACATTTTAACCCGTCAATGCTGGAGCACCGTCGGTGCATACACTGTCCAATTTGGCCCATTCTATGTTGTTTGTCTCTACACACAAATTCAGAGTTTCAAACAAATCAGTCCCTTTGGTAGTTGCATGCATCAATTCAAGTCCTAGATGTTCTTCAATGAGTTCAGAATTATCGTTTATTGTTCGAACAAAAACTGCAACCTGAGCTGTGTCAGAAACGCCAGTGGATTCATCCATTGCCATTGCAATTTTTTTTTTTTTACAATTTTTGATATGTGCTAATACTTGACGATGAACATCGTTGGCTAATTCTTCAACTCGCCTGCCATAGTATTATAAGACAAAGGAATCTGTTCAAATTTTGTTTCACACTGTTTATCGCCAAGCATTCTAGAAGCAATTTTAAGGAAAGACTTGATTATTGCTTCTGCATCAGTGAACGGCTTCTTTTTGCAAGCCAGCAGAAAAGCGACTTCGTACGACAACAGCACTCTTGTTCTGTTCGTTAGCCTTGGTGAAAAATGACTGCTGCCTAGTAAGAGAACTTTCTTTTTGTTTTTAGCTATGAAATCTTTTCTTAACTCCGAATTGATCGGATATTGAGCATTTATGTCTGAATGTGTGGTCGTGAAGTGTCGTTCCAGATTAAATGTTTTTGTAACAGAAACACAAAATCCGCAGATTAAGCAAACTGGTTTACCACTACGGCTAGGCATAAACATACATTTCTCACTCCAATCTTCGTTGAATTCACGACAAGCAACGTCTTCACATTTTCGCTTTTTACCATTGTTTGATTTTAGATTTTCCAGACTCATAGTTATAGGCTTTAACGGTTTTAACATTTTATTTTTAAAAAATCTAATTTCAACACAATACTACCGACTCTGCGCACTCTGATTGGTCGACAAGGCTGTGATATGGGAACTTTATAACATTTCGTTGCGAACTGAACAGGCGCATTCGATAATATCTGAACAAAAACAACCACGAGGAGAGTAAATTATCGCACTCTAACGGGGCGCTCCGAGTGCATTTTAAAAAAAATTATTAAAATATATTATATTAAACAACGAGGCCTCGCGTGCCACTATCTGACAGATGGCGGGCCACAAATGGCCCGCGGGCCGTGGTTTGGGAACCTCTGCACTTGAGATTATTAAAAACACTAGAGAATATAAACATTTAAAACTTTGGTGTTGTTGCGCCAGGATTTGAACGTGTTGCCTCCAAATGACGACAGAGCCTCGCTGAATGCAATCTTATCCAGACTCGAACACAACGCTATGCTGTCTACAGTACCAGCTCCGGCCCTGTTTGCCACATGGACATTGCCGGCCCAGAAGAACACAATAAACCACTCACCGGCGTCTCTGCTTTCAAGTATCCTGTGACGATATGAACAGTTGTCAAACCCTGGATCCGGCGATTTGTTTCATGTTTACTTATCCTCAACCTGTCATCTTATAGTGTCTTTGTCCATTTTCTCGTCCGGAGTGTAGATCTGTCAGTGCCAAGTGCAACCACTGTCGAGTATGCGTGGAGCAGGGAAAGTGTGAGCACTGGCTGGGGGCGACAGAAGTGAGCGAGTCACGGGGCACTTGCAACAATGTCAGGCTCAATGGCTATCGAATTCTGAACATGCCATGAGTGGAATAGCGGTTATCACATTGTTATGTTTGAAACTGTACACGTGAGGCGCTAGGATTGATGACTCATGTCGGGCCACTAACGAAAGAGTACAAAACTCATCGCAATATTGTTCGAGTAAATTTACGTCTGAATATTGTGTCTTTTTCTTTGGCATTGTTATTATCAGATTATTAAAATAAAAACGTTAACTATCCAGGGAAAGATCTTCTTCTTAAAATCCATGCCGTGTGGCGTTGGTGATCATGACTGTCCACAGCCTTCTGTCTCTAGTGCTTCTCATTTATGATAATATCATCAACATATAGTGTTTAGTCTCATCAACATATAGTTTTTAATCTCATGCACATACTGTGTTTAACCTCTGCAGTATATAGTGTTTAATCTCAACAACATATGGTATGTAATCTTAGAAATATGTAATCTCAGCAACATTTAATCCCAACAACATATGGTGTGTAATCTTAGAAATATGTAATCTGAGCAACATTCAATCTCAGCAACATTTAATCTCAGCAACATTTAATCTTAACAACATATGGTGTGTAATCTTAGAAATATGTAATCTCAGCAACATTCAATCTCAGCAACATTTAATCTCAGCAACATTTAATCTCAACAACATATGGTGTGTAATCTTAGAAATATGTAATCTCAGCAACATTCAATCTCAGCAACATTTAATCTCAGCAACATTTAATCTCAGCAACATATGGTGTGAAATCTTAGAAATATATAATATCAGCAATATTTAATCTCAGCAACATAGATCTCCTTTCCCCATCTTCCTGAAGACAATTTCAGAATTAATTTCGCTATACTGGGGATAAGGCCAGTTATTCACAAACACTTTCGTCACAAGAAAACTAGGTCCCGCCCGCACACAAGGTAGAGCAACTGGTTTGGAGATACAGCTCGCTCCAGTTTTGAAGAGGTCAGCTTGAAAAGTGGCACACATATCTGGGTAACATCCTAAGTGAGCTTGTTAAACTGGTTGACCTCTCCACCAACTGACAACTTACTGGACAACTCAGCTCTGGATGAAACCTGTACAATCTGGTCCATCAGTGGCGTTTCTTCGTCTCCCACTTTTGAACCGAGAAACACCTCTGTTTACATGGAATTCGGGACATTTGGGGCTTTTAGCCGACATGTGGACCATCATCATCATCATCATCATCATCATCATCATCATCATCATCATCATCATCATCATCGCATCATCATCATCATCATCATCATCCAGTGCTTACCGGCTGGCGTGGGCGATCATGCCTCTCCACAAATTATGATCTCCGACGTCATGGATCAATTCGTGTGTTGACTCCCTTTCGTGCCATGACAAAAGACTGTCAGGAATCTTCTCATGCTGTCTTACTACATCTCTCTTTCCCAAGTCTTTCCGGTTGTCACAACATGTACCAGTTGTTGTCTTCTCATCACGTAGCCAAAAACGATGACTGCATCTTTCTGATGTTTGTGATAAGTTGCCTTTGTGACTCAGCTTCCTTTAAAACGCCCTGATTGCTCATTTTGTCTGTCCAATTATTTTTCAGCATTCTTCTATAAAACCACATCTCCAAGGCTTCCAGGGATGTTTACGATTCGCTGCCTTAAGTTACAACTGGTTCTATGTAACATGTAAGAACTCGTTTTCTAACTTTCAAGGACAATGAATTATTGCACAAAACGTTCTTCATTTGATAGAATAAAGTTTTTGCTTGTCCTATTCTGATCTTTATCTCAGTGATACATCTTCCATCTAATGTTATCCATGTGCATAGATATCTGAATTTTTGCATTTGCCCCAAAATAACATCCTGTACTTTAATTGCACATTTAGGCACAATCTTTTTCTTTTATATCACAATGACTTCTGTCTTTTTTATTATTTAACATAAGGCCTAATTTTTCACTTTGTACAACCATTGTATCTATCATTTCCTGTAGATCGTTCTGACTTGATGCTATCAAGACGGTGTTGTGAGCATAACGTAAGTTATTTATATTATATCCACCTACCTGACATATTCTCCGTATATCTCATTATATATTCACAGTACAATGAGAACAAATCAAGAGACAAAACACAGCCTTGTCTGACGCCTTTCTTTATACACTGAAGTGTTCCTACCAGGTTGTTGATTCTTATGGCTGCTGTTTGCGACATTATATGTTCTTTATTATTCGCAGATCTTTGCCGTCAATGTTCAGATGCTTTAGTAATTTTATTATTTCGTCATATTCCACATTGTCAATTGCTTTGCGCAGTCTAAGAAGCACAAGTACAGATCTGTTTTTACTTCTATAGCTTTTTCGAATAGCGTCCTGAGATTATATATAGCGTTGTTTGTGCCCTTTCCCTCCTTAAATCCACACTGTTCATCACTAATTTCTGGTTTAGTCGTGTTTCTTATTCTTTTCATAATTATTCTCAGTAACAGCTTTGTTATGTGACTCATAAGACTAATTGCGCGATGCTCTTCATATTCTAATGCGCCTGGTTTCTTTGGCAGAGCTATAAAGATGGATTTTAATAGGTCACTAGGAATATACCCACTAATGCAGATGTTATTTAGAAACTTTGTGAATATTTCAATTCCAAAATCACATAGAGCCAAGTATTGGTGAACCATTACCATTGCTTTGAATATTTACATCGGTCTCCTATTATTATATAGCTCTTCCAAATATTCCGTCCATCTATTGAAAATCTCATCTTGTCCCATCAATATTGCACCGTTCTTCAATTTTAAACATCCACTGATATTTGGTGTTTTCCTACCTGTTATTGTATTGATTCGTTGATACATGGAATGTGAGTCTTTTCCATAGTTTGTCCCAATTTCCATGCACTGTTGATTCAGCCATACTTCTTCAGTCACTTTGCATTTTTACCCCCTAGTTCTTTATGTATTCTATTATATTCTTCTTTATCTTGCTTTTTCTTTTTCTTCTTTCGTCCATCATCTGAAGACTTCTTCTGTCATCCATTTCAATTTTGCAATTCATCTTTAGGTGGAATGATTTCACGTGATGTCTGTTGGATTGATTCCCGCAACATGTCCCATTGTTCATCAATAGTCTGTATTATCTCCATGACATTATATCTGTTCTTGACAGTAACATTGTACCTTTCTCTAATTTATTTGTCTGTTCTAAGTAATGCTAGATCTAACTTGACGCTCTTTGGGGTTTTCTATATGGTTTTAAGTCTTAACCTCATCTTTCCTATAACTGGCACATGGTCACTATATCCATCTGCCCCTGGACTAGTTTTTGCACCTTTTAGTCGACATGTGGGCCTTAACCACGACATGTGGGCTTTAACCACAACATGTGGGCCTTAACTACAACATGTGGGCCTTAACTACGACATGTGGGCCTTAACTACGACATGTGGGCCTTAACTACGACATGTGGCCACGACATGTGGGGGATTAACCACGACGTGTTGGGGCTTAACCACGACGTGTGTGACTTAACCACGACATGTGGGCCTTAACCACGACATGTTGACCTTAACCACGACATATGGGCCTTAACCACGACATGTGGGACGTTTAGTCCACAGCGGGTCTTAACCATGACATGTGGGCCACGACATGTTGACCTTAACCACGACATATGGGCTTTAACCACGACATGTGGGACGTTTAGTCGACAGCGGGTCTTAACCATGACATGTGGGTCTTAACCACGACATATGGGCCTTAACCACAAGACGTGGGCCTTAACCACGATATTTGGGGCTTTTAGTTGACAGAAAAGCGGTTTAACAAGAAAAGTCGTCCCAGAACTTTGTAAATAATAATAATCCTGTGACATTATAAATGACAATAATTATAGCACGTTACCAAGAACAATCGTTCGAGCACTCTATAAATAACAATCATTATAGTACTTTATAAATAGCAATCATTATAGCACTTTAACCAGAACATTAGTCCTTTTTTCGCAAATCTTTAACAGGACATTGCTGTCAACACCAGCATTTTACCGCTGTCGTTGATTAGTCCTAGCACTTAATAAATAACGATAGTCCTATCACTCTATAAATAACAATCGCGTCCTAACAATTTATAAATAACAATCGTCATAACAATTTATAAATAACAATCATTATATCACTTTATTAACAACAGTCAATTCAGTACTTTATAAATAGCAATCATTATAGCGCTTAAACATGAACAACCATCCTAGCGCCTTACAATTAACAATCCTGTCTGTTGCCGGGGCCCATAAGGGAAGCAAAGAATAGCAACACTGCAGCCTACCACGCATGTCGTAAGAGGCGACTAAGGAGGCTTGATGGTTCCGTCGCCCTGCTACTGAGTGAGTGCGTGGCGCGACACTGTGAGCTGTGAGTTTCGTGTGCAATGCTTTTGAATCTGCCCAAGGTCTTTTGGAACGTGACTGCATGTTCGGAGCGATGGCAGATGGCTATGTCCCAGAGTTGACCGGTTTTTGCCTTATGCAGAAATGCGTGGCTGCTGGGCTTCTGGTTGACTGCCACTGCCATTGACGATGAACTGTATTTCGTGGACTGTGTGGGTGAACATCTAGGAAACATCCAGATGGGAAAATGACTGCCGATTCCATCAGAAATGAACTGGGTGCTTCGTGGGGGACTATTGTGTTGACATTCTGGTGGCGGCATTATGCACAGTGTATCTGTGCGGGCTGTTATTTGTCGAGACTCCTGTCTTTTCCACTTTTCACATTGGGCAGTGGGAGCGTTTTGTGTGATATTCACTGGCACAGGAATGGAGCATAATGGGGACGACCCGTTGCTGTGAAGTTGGAACAGCGACTAACTAACTAACTAACTAATTAACAATATTTTTAGCACTTTATAATTAACAATTATGATAGCACTGTAACAAGACTAATAATCTTAGCACTGTAATAAGAACAACCGTCAAAGCACTTTATAAATAACAATGATTATCGCACTTTAACCAGAACAGTATTCCTAGCACTTTAACAAGAACAGTCGTCTTAGAACTTTAACAAGAACAGTGATTACAGCACTTTATAAATAACAATCATTAAAGCACTTTATAAATAACAATCATTATGGCATTTTGCAAATAACAATCATTATTGCACTTTATAAATAACAATCGCCCTAGCACTTTATAAATAGCAATCATTATAGCACTTTAACAAGAACAATTGTTAAAGCACTTTAACCCACACAGTAAAAGCGAAAAGTCTAAAGAAGAGTAAACAGTACGTTTACATTACAGGGTAGAACACGTAAGACTAAACACCATTATAAGGTTCTCTTTGTACTCCACAGAAGAAGCGGTAAGAATATACACGGATGTAAGGTGTCTCTATTCACCAGAGTACAAGAATATATATACGACCCTAAGGCGTTTCTACACCCCAGGAAAGAAGAGGAAAGACTATATATACGAGTGTAAGGTATCTTTATACCCCAGGGTAAAAGATGAAATTATATATATATATATATATATATATATATATATATATATATATATATATATATACGTCTGTATGGTGTCTCTAAACCCCAGGGCAGATCTGCAAAGATCTCAGGGTACAAGAGGAAAGACTGCAGAGTGTATCGTCACGTCTGTTGAATAAAAAAAAACATGGCCAGATACACAGCACGATGCACTCACCAACCTGCGTGAATGTCGTTATATCCAGATATATGTCATCTGGGACATGTGATGACCAACACTTGTCCGAACTGTTCTTATATCCAGGCTAGGTCTAACAGCTAGGATATGTGAGCACAAGTTGATCAACACTTGTCCGAGCTGTTATTGGTCAAGATTTTGCCCAGTCGTTGACTTGTCATACCCCACATCAAGTGTTGGCTAAACGATGCAAACAGTATTAATGCTTGCCTATTGGCTAGAGACAGCGATGTATTCTTGGTTTGTTCCCTAACAATGATTGTTGTCAACACGTTCGTTTGTATCTGTGTGTGTCTTTCCTTCCACTGGGCGTCCTCGTTACACTTTGTTTTTATTGGTTGTTGTGTATTAGATCGGATGTAGTTTCCTCCCATCTCCCCCTCCCAGCCTAATATATTTGGATACGAAACAGTATTAGTGTTCTTCTATGAAAGTAGTAGCGCCAGAGGTATGTCGGAGCTGACCACGTCAGGCTCTGGGCCATTTGGTTCGGTTCGCGGTCTCAACTGGGAGAACGTGTATAAAACGGCAATAGGAAGGTATACGGCCCTCGGATGATGTACTAGTGGATGGCATATCCGACCTGCTCGGACAATGGCGAAAGACACCGAAAACCCGTTTGTGGGCACATGAAGACATCGTTGACAGTTGCACATGGACAGAAGCTGGCTACATAGACAATGTTGGGCATGGAGAGAAGCTGGCGACATGGACCATGTTGGGCACGGACAGAAGTAGACGACATGGACCATGGTGGGCATGGACAGAAGCTGGCGATATGGACCATGTTGGGCATGGACAGAAGCTGGCGATATGGACCATGTTGGGCATGGACAGAAGTAGACGACATGGACCATGGTGGGCATGGACAGAAGTATACGACATGGACCATGTTGGGCATGGACAGAAGCTGGAGACATGGACCATGTTGGGCACGGACAGAAGTAGACGACATGGACCATGGTGGGCATGGACAGAAGCTGGCGACATGGACCATGTTGGGCATGGACAGAAGCTGGCGACATGGACCATGTTGGGCATGGACAGAAGCTGGCGATATGGACCATGTTGGGCATGGACAGAAGTAGACGACATGGACCATGGTGGGCATGGACAGAAGTAGACGACATGGACCATGTTGGGCATGGACAGAAGCTGGCGATATGGACCATGTTGGGCATGGACAGAAGTAGACGACATGGACCATGGTGGGCATGGACAGAAGCTGGCGATATGGACCATGTTGGGCATGGACAGAAGCTGGCGATATGGACCATGTTGGGCATGGACAGAAGTAGACGACATGGACCATGTTGGGCATGGACAGAAGTAGACGACATGGACCATGGTGGGCATGGACAGAAGTAGACGACATGGACCATGTTGTGCATGGACAGAAGCTGGCGATATGGACCATGTTGGGCATGGACAGAAGTAGACGACATGGACCATGGTGGGCATGGACAGAAGCTGGCGATATGGACCATGTTGGGCATGGACAGAAGCTGGCGATATGGACCATGTTGGGCATGGACAAAAGTAGACGACATGGACCATGTTGGGCATGGACAGAAGTAGACGACATGGACCATGGTGGGCATGGACAGAAGTAGACGACATGGACCATGTTGGGCATGGACAGAAGCTGGCGATATGGACCATGTTGGGCATGGACAGAAGTAGACGACATGGACCATGGTGGGCATGGACAGAAGCTGGCGATATGGACCATGTTGGGCATGGACAGAAGCTGGCGATATGGACCATGTTGGGCATGGACAGAAGCTGGCGATATGGACCATGTTGGGCATGGACAGAAGCTGGCGATATGGACCATGTTGGGCATGGACAGAAGTAGACGACATGGACCATGTTGGGCATGGACAGAAGTAGACGACATGGACCATGGTGGGCATGGACAGAAGTAGACGACATGGACCATGTTGGGCATGGACAGAAGCTGGCGATATGGACCATGTTGGGCATGGACAGAAGTAGACGACATGGACCATGGTGGGCATGGACAGAAGCTGGCGATATGGACCATGTTGGGCATGGACAGAAGCTGGCGATATGGACCATGTTGGGCATGGACAGAAGTAGACGACATGGACCATGTTGGGCATGGACAGAAGTAGACGACATGGACCATGTTGGGCATGGACAGAAGCTGGAGACATGGACCATGGTGGGCATGGACAGAAGCTGGCGATATGGACCATGTTGGGCATGGACAGAAGCTGGCGACATGGACCATGTTGGGCATGGACAGAAGTAGACGACATGGACCATGTTGGGCATGGACAGAAGCTGGAGACATGGTCTATAGTGGGCATGGACAGAAAAAAAATTGCATAGACCATGCTAGACATTGACAGAAAAAAATGTACATCATAGACTATGTTCAAAGCTCAGGCTAAATATCAAAATGAGAAAATCTACTCATAGATGAATGTGTACAGAGTCTGATACACATACACACACTTGGATCCTTGCCGCCCTACAGAGATCGTGCACTGTATTGAGATTCTTTTTATGTGATCTACTGAGGGATTGATTGATTGATTGATTGATTTAGGAACCGACATCACAGCATTCGTTACATTCCCATAAGCGCTCCGTCCCCATCCTCAGCAGCCAGCGAAGAGTTCCAACACTAATAGTTCCAGTAGCAATCTGATTATATGTCCTGTCTCGCCTTTCCTCTGAGCGTCGATCGTGGGCCAGATCCCCTCGTCACACCTCGCTGCCTCATTCTTACCAGACTATGGTGGTCCATTTGCTCCTCCGAGGTGTACACGTGCTCCCACAAGGTCGCAACCACGTCTGTTTTGTCATGCATCAATACTCCACCAAGTTTTGACAAGCCAGCCAATCTGTCCGCCTGTTCATTCCGCAGCACACCGGCATGCCCAGGAGAAAAGATCCAGGTGATGCTTGCTACCTGTGACCTCCGAAGCGAAGCAAGCCACTCTGCACGAAGCTTGCTTGTCCTCACCCTCCTCAGCATGCTTTCTGAGTCAGTTACAATCACAACGTGTGTATGTATCGTGTTCTCTATCCAGCGGAAAGCTGCACTGACCGCCTCCACCTCCATTCTGAAGCTAGATGTTGTGTTATCATACGCCAGGCTTGTCACGAAGTGTTGTCGACGACTCGTCTAAGGGCATGAGGACTAATACGTTTCTGTCTATTCAAACATTATACATCGCTCCTTATACTTGAAATATAAAACGACAACCAAGAAACTGCTACTGCAACAAACCTTCATAAAACGATATGATTTTCTATCTTGCAGACTTTAATCTGACGACTCCTTTCACATGTCGACAAACTCAATCGCTCCACAAGAACCACTTGAGAATCCACACACACTGAATTAACACAAAGAGCGGCATAACTGACTGTTAGCCATGCTCAAAAGACATGCTGCGTCCGAACAGGACGGCAGCCCAAGTCTAACTTCCTTAGTGACGTTTTTCGTGACGCTTCCCTAGTTTCCCTGTGCACTCTATAATTGTACATTTCGGTGCATGTTTTAGGGAAGCTCCCTTCAGCCTTTCTCAGTCTGCTATGTGTCAGTGACTGATATGTGGCATTATGCCCACGCCCTACAAATTAAATGATATTATCATTTAATTCATATACATTCATTACCCATGACAAATAGCATCACTGGCAACCTAAGTATCAATTGCTGAACATGACATTATGGTTCCCGTTAATAACCCTCAAAAATAAAATAAAATTACTGATGGGCATGCCCTCCTGCTCACACCCACGGTGAGCGTCATGTGGCCGGCCTATGGGAGGGTCGGACCAACTAATGATACCATTAGTCCCTAATGTCCTCACTCTAGGTCAAAACCCGGAGTTGTGGACGAGAGTTTCAATCGGTATCATGCCGTCTGTATCAGTTGCCGATCCTCGTTGTCGCTGGTTCTGTATATATCTTGCATTCTCATTTAATGGCTGTAGGTGAGGTAGAGGCTGTCGCTGATCACATTCTAATTTAAGGGATATTTCTAATATTATTAAGTGCCGTACCAATAATACACCAATATAATTCATTCAACTAGCAATGTCATAATAGCACCTAACCAATCCTATTTCCGTAAATATTCTAATAAACTAATACTCTTCATACTCCAACATGATAAATCTTCTTCTTCAATCGACTGTTGTAATGTGGTATCATTGCCCAATGCTCATACCTCTATGTAGAGAAGCTAACTCATCATGCTTTAATCTACCCATCGGTGCCTGCAAAATTGCTGACATAACCATATAAGTTAGTATCCATAAATCATCTTTAACTTTCTGACGATGATATGTCGGTATGATATTGACTGCCTTCACATATCTTGGTACAATTCTAGTGTACTGTTACATCCGCTCAGGGGAGTTGCTTCTACCCCAGTACACCTCACTGCACCCTCACATCACGTGTGTTTTCCTCTGTACCTTTATTATAACAACAATTGACAAACCTTTGCGTATGATCAAGCAGTAAATCAAAACTAATTTGTAAGACCACATGTATAGTCTAAAACCAATATGTACGGATCTTTATACTAACATTTAGCACAAATACAACAGATCAAATGACCATCACCAACGAATACAACAAATAAACACCATTCACTTAGTTTCCTATCATTGAACTCATGAACAACCTTAATCACGTGCTGGATTCACGTGAGAACAACATGACATTCTTTTATTCATGACGATGTAAATTAAATTACCTCTTAACTTTCAGGTGTATTAGCCGTTTTTAAATGTCATTCATATTTTAGTATCTCGATTTCATTCTAATAACAGTTTTTTTTTTTTTTCGACCAAATCCCAGTATGTTTTCACTCAATTTAACAACGTCGTGTATTTCTAATTTGTTATTGAATTGTTATTCATCGTTGACACAGAAGTTTGTCCTCTAGTATTCGACTGATGTAATGACTGGGTAATTGGGCATCCATATAAAGTAGGTCTCAAACGTTGTATCATCGATTCGGGCGACTGACTTGCCCTGCTGGAAAAGTTATCGCCTATCCTGAACACGATCGGAATTTCTTCTAGACTCGATATAAAGGAGCACGGTTGATATAATGGACGTGGATGAGTAACCATCTGCGGTTTGGTGATTCGATGTTGTAGAACAATCCTCCAAAGCAGAAAGATGCAAAAAGATACCTTTAAATTTGAAGCATATATGGATTTCTTTCCGGTTTAACAATGTTGCTAAAGAATTTCGTGACTTGAGTACCTCGGCCTGGGCCAATGAGCAAAATCTGGTCACGATTTTAGCTTAATAATATCAATTGAATGTAGACTGGCCACTGTTGGCTGTAGCATGGTCTAAGAAAGTTTCATGTATGCAAATCATGCTTTCATAATTGACGTATGTGTTTTAAGACTCCAGCAGCTCTGAAATTATATTGATTATTGATCGGCTTTCTGAAGATTGCTGTAATAAGTCCTGTGGACGTATCGACAAGCTTTTGTTTCTTCAGTGATATTTGATGCGAGTTATAATTATGTAACATTATTATAAAATATAATTCCGTTGTAGACCGATTCTTTCAAAGTCAAAATTTCGATTCTATATGTGTGTCGTACTGATTCTATACACAATTAGTTCTCGGTATGTAGCGTTTATAAAAATGTCAATGAACGCCCTCCTCCGATTTGACACAAATGGAACCGCAAAAGTTTATTTGTCAATTAATTTCCCGTTGAAACTGTATTTGCTGTATCTGCGAAGACGAATGGAAATTGAAGACGTGCACGATCAAATGGCACACAGCACAGTGATCTGAGTCCAACATCTCAAATCTTCGTTATGTGTAAGAAAGATGCTGTATCTTCAGAACTATCAGGAAACGGTACACTGAATTGAGGATGGATAATTGGGCAGATAGAATCAACTGTCGAATGTTTCCATCAGTGAAACTGGACCACTCTTAATCTTGCTAGCTGATGTTACAATGTTCATGTCGCCGGAACATCAAAATACCGCAGACGAACGTTTATGTAGATCAAGACAATTAGGTGTTCGGAGACTGTGTAAATTCCCTAGTAATGCTACTAATCTGTTGTTTGTTCGAGTAAATGTACATAATAAATAATGGTGAAATGAATCTTCAATTCCGATACTTCTTATTGGCTGTATGAACGTTCTCAAGTCATTTTGTTCTGTTAACTGACTGTGACAGATGTTGAATTCTATTATGTAATACATCAAGCACAATGCGATTAAATAGTAACTGTATCTTCTCAAGCATTAATGCTGTAAAGAATGTAATCAACGTAGCTCGCCTTCAATGAACAGCGCTGGATTAAAACCATAAGAACAGATGAAATCGAATCGTTGGCATGATTGTGTCAGAATCAATCTCTATATAATTTGATAAACAGCTTCATCCAATAGTCATCAAATTCTACCGTGCCTGGTGAATAAACAATATGTTCTGAGAATTTTTGGTTCATAATTTTAAAATAAGATTCACTTGCTTTCTTCCAAGTGTTTACTTCTCAATGTTCACGTATCAATTTGACTTCATCCAAACCATCGTTTCCAGGAATTCAATGATTACTGCAATTTTCAAAGTTCAGTGAATTTCGACTGTTTAACTGTAAATTTATAGTCTTGTGTCGTTGTAAAACCGCGTATATAATTCCTCTGACAACTGTTTGTCTTTTTTTTTATTTTTCTGACGTATTCTTGTGTGTAATAACAGACATGTTGGCACCTTCATTCAAGTATTTGAGACAAAAAATGTGAACTGGAGTATCCGGAATCTGACGTGTGAATCAACCAGTTCGATGCCGTGTTTTTAGCATCTTTTTACGAGTTCCTATCAGATAATCGGTAGCTGTCTCCTTCAAAGTGCCTGTTACACCAGGTCAGCATCTGAAGTCCATGAGAACAAGCGGTACGGATTCAACTGATGAACCAGTAATACCGTAGATCACAGTCGAGATTTTCGAATACCGTCGAACAACATCCTGGTCCAAACGCAATTTTCATGCTCTTCTATCACACATACGCCTTGAAGAGTACTAATTTACTGTCCATGTACGCTTTCTTTCACTTTAACACACTATGATTACAACAGTTTATATGTCAAATTATTTCACGTTGAACTATATGTTCCTGTATCTATGAAGACGAATTGTACTTGGATTTGATTGAATGATAAATGGTATCGTGATCTGAGTTTAACTTTCAAATTTTGAATAAATATATTGTATCTTCAGAATAAGTCTTGACGACATGCTAGCTAATGTTCTGACATATGATGTTCGTGTCGCTTCATATAAAATGTTTATGTAGATCAATATAATTGCATGTTGAGAACTTGCGTAAATAATACTGTCAATTTGTTGTTTATTCAAGCAAATTTTGTCAGTTGAGTTTTCATTATCGTATGAATGTTTGTACATCATTTCCTCCGTTACTGAATATGACATTTGTTAATTTTCCTTACTTGATCCATCAAACAAACTGCGATTAAATATTAGTTGAACAGTTCTTTGAACTAAAATCGTAAGATACTTTCCGGATGTTTTGTGTACTGCTCAGAATTGGCTATTTGGTTCGAGACTACATCACCAAAATCAATTATATATAATGACGTAATCGATCTTTTATGATGACGACCTTGGCCTTCTCAAGTATATGGCTCGATTCGTTAGATTACTGCAACAATGTCATAAATTGATAATAAATCTCGAGTTCAGTTAATAATTACTACCGGTACAAGACCCCATTTGTCACGAAGTGTTGTCGACGACTCGTCTAAGGGCATGAGGACTAATACGTTTCTGTCTATTCAAACATTTCATCGCTCCTTATACTTGAAATATAAAACGACAACCAAGAAACTGCTACTGCAACAAACCTTCATAAAACGATATGATTTTCTATCTTGCAGACTTTAATCTTCCGACTCCTTTCACATGTCGACAAACTCAATCGCTCCACAAGAACCACTTGAGAATCACACACACTGAATTAACACAAAGAGCGGCATAACTGACTGTTAGCCATGCTCAAAAGACATGCTGCGTCCGAACAGGACGGCAGCCCAAGTCTAACTTCCTTAGTGACGTTTTTCGTGACGCTTCCCTAGTTTCCCTGTGCACTCTATAATTGTACATTTCGGTGCATGTTTTAGGGAAGCTCCCTTCAGCCTTTCTCAGTCTGCTATGTGTCAGTGACTGATATGTGGCAAGGCTCTCCTGCACCAAATACCGACCATTAGCTTTTGCTAAGAACCCCCAGGCACTTCTACTACCTCTCAACACAGAACCATCTATGTAGATAATCACATCACCCGGGCGAGAATTATCCTGAATTAGATGCTGAATTTCCACTTCTGTGGCCCCTGCTGGCCACTCCCTGCAATCCCGGCTCAATGTGATTATAACTCTGCACAAGTCTGACTGCTCGGCTGGCACTCTGACCCATTCCTCTCCTCGCCTGATGTTCTCCAAGGGGAACCCTGTCTGATCGTATCCTCCGCCTGAGCCATCCATGATTTCCCTCTTATCAGTCTCTGACCCTTAACTATGTTCAGCGCCTCATGCAGCGGGTGATCTGAGTCTGCAGCTACTCTGAGGTATGCCTTCGCCTGCATCACCTTGAGCCTACCAGCAACAGTAGGCAGACCAAGGATGTACCGCATACACACTACTGGAGTATCTCTGGTGCATCCCAGAATGACCCGCATAGCTTCGTTCTGTATGCGCTCTAATTTCACCAGCTGACTCTTTGAGACAGTGAGCAGTCCTAGTCCATAATCAATCACTGAGAGGATCAAGTGCTGGCATAGTGTGAAGAGCATTCTCTGCTCTGTGTCCATTGCAGCCATAGTTTTAAGTGCATTGAGTCCCTTTTGAGATCTTGTCACAACCGTCTCCACATGGTCCTTGAAGGACCGACTCCTGTCAAATGTGATTCCCAGATACTTCAGGTTGTTCTCTCTGTTGACGCTTCTGCCATCTATCGTGAGGCTTGGGGCATCATCTCTCACAATCCTGTTGTCCAGAGAGCACCACAACACAGCCGCCTTTTTCGGGTTGATGACAGCACTCATTTCAGTGCACCAGTCAATCACTTTGTATACTGTCGCCTGTAGCTCCTGGGCTGTTTGATCCCTATTTCTCCCCTGCCTGTATGCAAAAATATCATGTGCAAATGTTAGAATCCTTCCAACCCCTGGTGCTTCTAGGTATGCAATCTTGCTCGTATACACATTAAAGAGCACCGGTGAGATTGCAGATCCCTGTGGCAGTCCCGGGGTTAAAATACGTGGCTCTGAGGTCCTTGCACCCAGACGGAGAGCAACCCAACGAGAATGCAGGACGGCTGCTATCTAATTCACCAACCAGGGATTGACCCCCTTCTCCATAAGCGCGGTCATCAAAATATCATAGCGAACTCTATTGTACGCATCCTCAAGATCAAGCGCTGCCGCCATCGTTTCCTGCCTACTCTGGAACCCCTCATAAACATCAAAGGCAAAGGTTACTGCATTAGACCAGGTATCTTTTCCTGGCCTGTAGCTCCCCAGGCCTCTTGGAAGAAGCTTCCCCTTTCCAAAAAATCCTGCAGATTAACAGCGACTATCTTCTCTAAAACCTTCCCAAATGTATTTTGAAGGGTGATGATCCTAAAGCCGCCACGCTTTGAATGATCCTTGAATGGTTTTGGGAGATGGATGAGATAGCTGTGCACCCAATCCTGCGGTACTGATGCTGTCCTAATGCTCTGGTTAAAGTAGTCGGTCATCTCCTTCAGATCTACATCGCTCAAAGCCTTCACGTGGCCATACCTGATACCATCAAGCCCTGGTGCCGTGTCTTTTGCCTTTTCAAAATATGTTTAACATCTTCAACCCGTGTGACAAAACGGCAATTCATTTCTGCCTTGTCGGGCGATATTCCACTTTATTCGGCGTCATCCGGGACTTTCCCGGCTATAAATAGATCGGGGATAGCCCAGTAGGAATTTTCCATCCGGAAGGTTCGAGAACCACTTGGATTTGGATGTCCAAGGTGGCTCAGTACAGCACTAACTTCACGTGCTGTTGGAACCTAGAATTCCACGGTGGAAAATAGAGTTTCACGTGGAGTTGCCACACTTCGTGCAGCACTTCTTTCTCGAGCGCATTCGTACGCACTAGGGAGAAAAGTGGCTAGCACAGCTCATTCACTTTCTATTCCTGGTGTGAGAAGGTTCTGCTTTTGGGTAGCAGTGAACCCACTTCTTCATCCACAACCAAGTTTCAGCGGACTGTCATTTCACGACCTGCTGGCGTAGATAGTCATTGAAGCTGACTGGAAACAATCAACCGATTCAGGTGTTGCCTGTTAGAACCAGCCTATTACTAAGTTGCCGGAAACCACTACGTGATCCATGGCGAAGGGTCACAATACCTACTTTACCACGCCTGACTGTGCTACATTATGCAAGAGGGAGAATCACCATGCATGACTCATACTCACCACGTGATTCTAGAACCCTGCAACAGCACTAGTGGAACTAGATGGTTTGTTTTTCCATATTAGAACTGTGATTAAGACTATTTCAGAATATAGTTCATCTACCAGAGCAATCTTGCCGGTGTATAATGAAGGTTGATTTACTACGGAGCTATGATGGCAGGCTCACTCCAGAGAGACTTACCAAGGTGGGGTAGGCGCAGCTCTGGGAGCTTATCAAGTCCAAATCAATGTGTTTCCGCTTAAACGTGGGACAACCCAGGCAAAGATTGGCCCAAACCAAAGGGGCTGTAACTACGTTGGTACTAGTGTTCGGTCATGACTAGACCCACACCAGCTTGCGTATTTTCTTACTCAAACTCGAGGTGGTAGACAGGTCAACTCATCCTGACCTTTATGAACCTTGTGTGCTGAATATGAATAGGTCTTACTCAATCATTCGAACAACCAAGTCATAGAAAGAAAGACATTGTGTTTCGTTACCACGCGTAACCATGTTTCAAGATATGTGCGGGACTCTGAGGGAGTCTGAACATGTGACTGTGAAGTGACTATTGAACTCAGTTACGGGAACATTGGTGTTTTTCTAGTGACTGTGTTGATTTGTTGCAGTACTGATTCATTACCCAATCAGGGGTAAACTACTCTACTACGGGACCATTAGATTGGTCAAGTGTTACGTCTAGAGAAACCTAGAGATCAACTGGGGTCGCCTCAAGGAAGAGGGTCTCCATACCAGGCTGTACGGTGATAACTGTGAAAGTTGGTCACAGCGATTCAGTGGGACAGAGCAGAAGATAAGTTCATTCAACAGTCGGTGGTCCGAAGAGGTAGTTCCTCTGACATCTGATCTTAGCTCTGGGGACGGAGTGGTCTTCAAAGGTTCCAGTCATCAGTCTGGAAGAGAGCCGGGTGAGTGTCGGACCGACTGGACGGATCATCTGTCTCAAACCTGCACGTCGGCCTCATGATGATACACGAAGCATCTCTATCTCTGATTCTTTCTCTAACCTATCTTCTGCTATTGTAAATAGTTTATACTATCAGGGTGTTCCTTTCCTACCTATTGTCTTTAGGGTAGAATAAACTTTGTTGATGTTGACTGATTCTTTGTACAGTGATTGAGTGTGGTCTCGGACGATACCTCAGGGTGCATTGTCCCAAGGGATAAGGTAGAGAGTGGGGGTCTAGAATCTGGAGGGGCTTGTAGATTTATTTATACCATTTGAGGGCAACCACAGGGTAAACAGTGTATCTACCCATCCAACCCCTGGGGTTAGAATACACGGGAGTGCTAAGGACCCCTTGGTCTTGGTTAACTCTCAATACCCAAGGCGAACCTGTCACACTCCAGAGATATTTGGGGGCCCGTCCGGGATATTTACAGACCTCGGTGTGTTGTTCCAACCTCTCGTAGGGATCCTGACTTAGTCTATATCCTCTACCATCAGTCTACTTAAGATTCTACTACTTCTACCTATCTCATAACTGTCTGACGGACATTTGTGTTGTGGTGGTGCTTTAGTTAATACCATTGACTAGTTATTGATTGTATTGCTTTGCATACCCATACACATAGATAACCACATCTCAAAGTCAACATGTCTACCCAAGAGTTAGACTTAGCCAAAGTTCAGGCAACTGGGCATAAGTTAGGTCTAGAAGGTGAGGCATTGAAATCCTATGTACAATCGGTGGAAAGAGATTTTCGCCAAGAGGAGAGAGAGAGAGAGAGAGGAGGAAAGCAGAAAGAAAACTTGAAGCTAGTAAAGTGGCTTTAGAGGAAAAGAAGATTACTGCTGACAGTGAAATGAAACGGCTCGAATTGGAAGCAGACTGAGAGAGACGTGACCATGAGTATCGTATGAAGCTACTTGAGGCACAAGTGCCAGCTACTGGGGTAACTGAGGGAGCTGTGGGAGGAGATGAACCTCCTGGGTCAGGGTCAATCAGTAGACGTGACTACCAGGCTATGAAATGGCCTTTACTGCCGTTCGAACCTGAGAAAGAACGTATAGACCAGTACTTAGAGAAGTATGAGGCAATGTCTATTGCAATGGGGCTAGACAAACAGAAATGGTGTTTGAAACTCTCCCAGGGACTCAGAGGCGCAGGGTACGAAGTCTATGCACGCTTGCCACCGGGAATGCAGAATGATTACCCGGCATTAAAAGCTGCACTGCTGAAGAGATTTGAAATCACAGCGCACTCGTACCGACGGAAGTTTAGAACTTCTAAGCGGGAACCTGGTGAATTGTTTTCAGCATACAGTGTGAGGTTAAACTCATACCTTCTGAAATGGATGGCCTTGGCCGGATTTAAAGAAGAGTATGAAAGTTTGCGTGAGTTGATGGTTGTAGATCAGATGCGCATGCAAATGTCGAAACCCTTGCGAAACCTCTTAGGTGAGAATGGAGCTGAAAGATTGGATTTAGTCACCAAGTTAGCTGAAAGGTATGTTGAAGTCTATGGTGAGACTGGAGATACCAGTCCAACAGATCCGAGATCGAAAGATCAGGATCAAGGTAAGTCAGGTAAGGCATCCAAGAAGGCCAAAGGTTCGAGTGAACCGACGAAACAAGTAAGCACTTTAGAGAAGAACTCTAACATCAACCCAGGTAAGAATAGCCCACCTAACTCTCCAAAGAGGAAGTGGACGGAGCGGTGGTGCAAATTCTGTAAGTCCAGCACCCACAATACCAGTGAGTGTCGAAGTAAGCCGAAGGACTTGCACTTTGCTTGTCTTGCAGAGGTTAGGGATAGACCCTGCAGGAAAGTGGAGTTGGGTGATGGGAATCGTGAACCAAAGAGACCTCCAGTGGTTGAGAGAGTAGAAGTGAACGGGCAACAGGTGATGTGCTTCTACGACACAGGATTGCAATGTCCTGCTGTAATTGCATCCCACCTGAAGGCCCAGAGCAACTCACCGGGGAGATAACGGAGATACAGCCGGCCAGTAGGAGTGCTGTGGCGTTACGTTTCCCGATTGCCAATGTGGAGATTCGGAGCAAGTACGTTACTGGACGCATTCAGGCCGCAGTAGTACCTGACCCAATCTATCCCCTAATTCTCGGCCAGAAGCATGTGTTTTTGGGCGAACCAAAACACCCTAGCATCCATAAGTCTAGGCAGGTAAGAGATACAGAGGAAGAGGGTCTAGAGAAGGTAAGTCTCCGGAAACCTCAGCCGGATCTGATGAGTACTGCTCGGAGCAAGGAGGCGACGCTGTGTCCTTGTTCGAACAGGTTGTCCAACGATGTGAGCCCGTTAAATCAGGGTAAGTTCGGCTCTGGCAAACGGTCGCAGGTAATCCGGACCGGATCAGAGAAGCGGCAGTGGGAACGTAAGTTGGTTCCTGAGAGCTATAGAGCTAATCTGCTGCAGAAGGTACATGTCAGGTCCCCAACCGGACATCTGAATGTAGGGACACCCGGTAAGTGTCTTTCCCGGTACTATACATGGCCGGGCATGACAGGCGACGTGCGCAGATATATCAGGTCTTGTCCTGAGTGCCGTAAATGCACACTTGAGAAGACGAAGACGAAGATATCCTTTGTGGTGGGAGACCGAGTTCTAGTACTCCTCCCAATCGAGGGGAACGAATTCGAAATCGGGTGGCAGGGACCATTCCTAGTGGATAACGTGGGGCTCCACCAGCACTATGGAGTGGCGATCCTGGGAAAGTCTGTTACTTTCCATTCCGCTCTCCTCATGCGCTATGAGGGGAATCCCGATGAGTCTGCACACAAAAGGGCGCAAAGTTTCGCTGAGAACGCGGTTCGGGGTTCAGGTCAGGTAGCGGAAAGCCTGTCGCACCATAGGCAGGCCTATATGTATGTGCAGGTACCTTCTTCGGTTCAGCCCGGTGATCGGGGGAACATGACCGGCCAAATGAACACCCGCAGTGCTAGCTACACTGAGAACCGTGTTTGGAAGAGGTGGGTTGTGTCGGATCGTACACAGAACCACTGGTTCCTCAAACCGACCGACTGCAGTCCAGCTGGGTCCTCGAAAGGGGAAGCTGGAGTTGCAGAAGTCCAGTAAACTCTGGCAGGACGATCGTTAAATCAGATCGAGACGGGAGCTCTAGTCCGCACGACACTGTGACTTGTCCAATCGCAGTAGCGGAGTAGGTGTTGATCACCCGTGATACTTGATAACTTGCATCCTCACCAATGGTGGTAAAAGTATTCCATGAAATATTGTCGGGTTAGACTTCCTCACCCGCCATCCGGTCTCAGAAAGAAGAATAGAACGACTCGGACAACTTCTTGCTAAGGAGTGAAACGACGGAGTCGATCCTCTATGTGACAAAACGGCAATTCATTTGTGCCTTGTCGGGCGATATTCCACTTTATTCGGCGTCATCCGGGACTTTCCTGGCTATAAATAGATCGGGGATAGCCCAGTAGGAATTTTCCATCCGGAAAGTTCGAGAACCACCTGGATTTGGATGTCCAAGGTGGCTCAGTACAGCACTAACTTCACGTGCTGTTGGAACCTAGAATTCCACGGTGGAAAATAGAGTTTCACGTGGAGTTGCCACACTTCGTGCAGCACTTCTTTCTCGAGCGCATTCGTACGCACGAGGGAGAAAAGTGGCTAGCACAGTTCATTCACTTTCTATTCCTGGTGTGAGAAGGTTCTGCTTTTGGGTAGCAGTGAACCCACTTCTTCACCCACAACCAAGTTTCAGCGGACTGTCATTACACGACCTGCTGGCGTAGATAGTCATTGAAGCTGACTGGAAACAATCAACCGATTCAGGTGTTGCCTGTTAGAACCAGCCTATTACTAAGTTGCCGGAAACCACTACGTGATCCTTGGCCTGACTGTGCTACAACCCGTATAATGTCTTCATAAGGCATATTCTCCATTGTGCGAGATAATTCCACTCTAACTGCATCCCTGGTATCCGCATCATTATGATTGGTCTGCTCTAAAAATCTCTGAAGAAACGCCTCCCCTTTCTCCTTGTCTGTTGTCACGCGTACACCATCCTCTTTATAAATTGTTCCCACTGTCATAGGCCGATCTTTTATTTGAATTTGTCTGTACAGTTTCCAGAATTTATGCAGTGTTTTATCACCTCCAATCTCCTTCATAAAACATTCCCATTTTACTTTCTTGGCCTCTGCAGCACATCGCTTGAAAGCTTCCACCTTGTCTTTTTTGTCATTTTCCGCTATGTCCACTTGCTCTCGTGAGCTTCGGAGTGTCGCAATTTCCTTAGCTGCTTCACTGCAGCTCTCTTTGCTTTCCACGCATTGTCTACTTCTGGGGTCCATCATGTGGGCTGCAAAAAAGGAGATTGTACTGATACTGAGGGATACTGAAGCAATTATGGAGATAACCATGTGCTATGAACCTGATGCTTGGCACACAATTGGAAGGTTGGGGAGAGGGAGGGGGAAACCAAGAGCGACGGTTCTGGACAGTCTGACACCGTGGCTTGGAGGTATGTCGTCAGTTTCAGAAATGATTCACAGTATAAGAGGCAGAAGGCTGTGGACAGACATGATCACCAACGCCATACGGCATCGATTAATAGGAGGAGACGAAAATGAAGAAGAAGAAGAAGAAGAAGAAGAAGAACATGGGACGAAGACTAAATGTATGAACAATTAACTATTTACAGCTTGCAGCAGCTCAAACTGTTTTATAAATATACCATAACACACACGTACACGCACACGCACACACACAAACTGACACGGCCAGGCTTCGCCCAGCCCTTGGCGAGAATCTATCTATCTATCTATCTATCTATCTATCTATCTATCTATCTATCTATCTATCTATCTATCTATCTATCTATCTATCTATCTATCTATCTATCTATCTATCTATCTATCTATCTATCTATCTATCTATCTATCTATCTATCTATCATCTATCTATCTATCTATCTATCTATCTATCTATCTATCTATCTATCTATCTATCTATCTATCTATCTATCTATCTATCTATCTGTCTATCTGTCTGTCTGTCTGTCTGTCTGTCTGTCTGTCTGACCCGGCCCGGCTTCGCCCAATTCCTGGCGGGGAGCGTCTCATTAAATTCATATAACAAAAAAACCTTACTTAAGAATGTCCTTCCACACACCATGTGTTCTCTTTCACACCGCACACAATGTCCTTTTAGTATTTTAACAGGCGTGCTGCGTGTATGGTATTTGTGTAGGTCTGTTTAACACAGTGGTTCTCAACCGGTGGGGAATTCCTCCCCCCCTCCCAGGGGGGAATTTTAGGGTTTCCAGGGGGAGGGGGGAATGAAGACCATTTCAAGATCGCGTTAATACAAGAACCGATTCCTTGATATTGTTTTTCCCTTCATACTTTACAGTTAAGTACGTCTCATCCTTCGAAAATTCATTTTATAAAGTCAGTAGACCCACAAATCATGTTTTATGTGGATGTCTAGACTTGTTTTAGTATGTGCTATTAAATTTACCTTACATTTTTACGTATACTGTATAGGGGTGGGGGGATTTTTAGATAGGATATATGAAAGGGGGGGGGGGAATGACATTCTGAAAATACGATGAAGGGGGGAACGGGCCAAATTTTTTATAGGAAGGGGGGGGGGGGAATGACGTTCTGAAAATATGGTCAAGGGGGTAACGGGCCAAAAAAGGTTGAGAACCACTGGTTTAACAGGACGTTCAAACATCAAATGACATATTTACATACTATGGCTAGTAGTATGCATAAAGTATGAAAAAAAAATGTCCTTCCACACACCATGTGTTCTCTTTCACACCCACAACATTGAATGAAAAGCCCGATGTTGACCGCACACGCGGCCAACCTTTTTTTAAAACAAAATACAAAATAAAGCATATACTCATTTCATGCAAGTGCGAATTGTGTTTGAAAGTTTTTTTAAAACAAAAACAAAATAAAGCATATACACATATTATGCAAGTGCAAATTATGTACTGACCTTCTACCGGCCAAGCGAACAGAAAAAACAAATCCTGCGGTTAATTCAAAAGTTTCTCTCCCAAATTAGTACAGAAATAAAATTCTAGCGTATCTAAAATAGATCCATTATTTTTAATGGAAACTGTTTTTCAATCACCTACATGACTGTAGATAACTTGTTTAAACATAAAAAGATGAGTTAGAAAATTTTCACTATTTAAATAGATGCATTATTTTTATGAAAACTTTGAAAATGCCTTAAAGATTTTATCACTATATATTATAACGCATATGCCTGTAGATAACTGTAGTGAAAAGGTCCACCTATTTCAGAAATATGCAACAATTATTTGAATTGTAATTATATAGCAATGATATTAAAAGTTATGCCCCTTGAAATAACTTTTCTTAAGTTAAGTCCCCTCGCTATATATAAATTATAATGTAATAACGAAATTTAATTTTATTACGTAAATAGCTGTTTGTAAACTAACAAACTATGACAGTTGGTTGCACGGGAATGATAAGAACACGTGTAGAAAATTTCATCTCAATCAGATGGACCGTTCGCGAACGTAGAAATAACGTACATACAGAGATACAGACATACATACATTGTATTTTATATATATCCAAAGCAGGGCGAGCACCATAACATTTAGCAGTAGTCGACATATTCCATTTTGCGGAATTGCGTGGCATCCTGATTTCTGTGGTGCGCCTCCTGGCTGGTTGCCTCCGTCTTCAGCACCTATTTGTTTGCTGATAAAGATTGTAATATATATATATATATTCTTTATCAGCAAACAAATAGGTGCTAAAGACGGAGGCAACCAGCCAGGAGGCGCACCACAGAAATCAGCGTCCTGGTGTTCCCCAGGGCGGAGTCTTGTCCCCCACACGTTTTCTAATCTTCATCAATGATCTCGTTGCTAACCTACCGCATGGAATTAAAGCGGCAATGTACGCCGATGACCTGGTTCTATGGAGCACAAATGAACATGCAGCAGTGGCCACCAGATTGCTACAAAGAGCTGTAGATACATTTGTTGCATGGGCAAATAGATGGTGTGTCAGCATAAACACTGACAAGTGCAGCACCACCCTATTTACCCTCTCTCCAAAACAAAAGGCAGGGACCATCCAGATAAATGGAACACCCCTAAGAGAAGATAAAGAACCACCATACCTTGGAGTAACATTTGATGGCAGGCTGACATGGAGAAAGCACATCAACAAAGCAGTAGCAAAAGCCAGAAGGAAAATAGCCATCCTGAGAAAGCTAAGTGGAACCACATGGGGAGCCAGTGGGAAAATACTTAGCAAAGTTTATCAACAGAGCATACGACCACACCTGGAATACGGGTCAACTGCGTGGTGTTCGGCATCAAAAACCACACTACAAGAGCTGGACAAAGTGCAAAATCAAGCACTTAGAGTCACCACAGGAGGGATGAGATCAACCCCTATAGTGGAAATGGAGAAGATGGGGAGGACACAAGCACTGAGTGAGCGCAGAGATACGAAAACGCTAGTACAAGCAGAAAAGTTCCTCAGCTTGCCAGGCCACCCTATGAAGAACAGATTTGAAAACCTAGCTATGGGGCGGTTGAAAAGAAGTAGTTTTATCCACCAGGCCAAACGATTTTGCAGAGAAACCACCGATCTGCCCACAGTTAGTATCCCCCTAACAACTATTCCAGAGCGAACTCCATGAAAAGATGATCATAGACTATCATTACAAATCCAGTCGAAAGTGAGAGGAATAATTGACAAGGAAGAACAGAACAGTGTGCAACGCAGAACAGCCACTCTCAGCTTCCTTGATGAAGAATACCCACAGGACCTCTGGATCCGAGTCTACACAGATGGGTCAGCACAAAATGCTGTTCGAAATGGAGGAGCAGGAGTGTACATAGAATACCCAAATAATACTAGGGATACAGCTAGAGTACCGACAGGAAAGTACTGCCATAACTACGATGCTGAAATTGAGGCAATCAAGATAGCAACAGAGAAATTACTAAATACCAGCAATGGTACACAACCTGTGGTGCTATTGACAGATACAAAATCAGTACTCGAGGCGCTCCTGTCTGGGAAATTGCCAATACTAAGGACACTACTTTCTGAACTTAGCAGTCAGCATAAGGTCACCATATAGTGGATACCATCCCATTGTGGAGTACCCGGAAACGACAGAGCTGATCAATTGGCTAAGGAAAGGAGCCAAAGAAGAACAGCCAGATGTGGCCGTTACATACCACCAAAAGAAAAGAATGATCAAATCAGTCAGAAAGCCACCAAAACCTGCTCAAGATGACTACCACGTTATGGATAGACCAGAACAAGTCATTATTCTGCGCCTCAGAACAGGGCACAATATATTACGCAACCACATGTATACAAAATTCAAGATTGGTGAAACAGCCATGTGCACATGTGGATTGGCGTCGCAGACAGCAGAGCACATACTCCAAGACTGCCCAAAATATAACATATCTAGGCAAACCTTCTGGCCTAGAGAGACGACAGTGGAAGATAAACTCTATGGACCGCTGTGTGAACTGAAAAAGACAGTTCAATTCATACAAGAGACAGCATTGCAGTTATAGACATATTTCAAACGAACGAAAGAAGAAGAAGAAGAAGAAGAAGAAGAAGAAGAAGAAGAAGAAGAAGAAGAAGAAGAAGAAGAAGAAGAAGAAGAAGAAGAAGAAGAAGCAAACAAATACACATACAAAACACAACATATACACAATGGGAATATGTTACAGTAACTACATTAAGGCATAATAAATGAATGAAAAGAATGGACTGATGCACACACAAAATGAGAACAATGAAAAAGATGTGCTACTTATCTCAGAATGCCAGTCTGTGATACTAATATAAATCTGGACATACAGACATATACATATAGACAGCCATGGGAATCTGTGGTGTCGTGGGCCCCGGGATAGGGAATGGTAACGGTTCGTTCGGTTAACATCCAAGGTGAATTAGTGAGAGTGGAACACGAAGACAGAGAAAAAGGGGGGGGGGGGGGTAAGGCGGGAAGCTGGAAGCAATGGAGATGTGATGATGGGCCGAGAGCGAAAACTACGAAGGAGCCTGTCTCCCCGTCTACCCCCACACTTCCTGTCTCACCGTCTACCCCCACACTGACTGTCTCACCGTCTACCCCATATTCCCTGCCTGACCGTCTCCCCCACACTCCCTGTCCCACCGTCTACCCCACAGTCCCTGTCTCACGGTCTACCCCCACACTCCCTGCCTCACCGTGTCCCACACACTCCCTGTCTCACCGTATCCCTCACACTCCCTGTCTCAACGTCTCTCCTCCACTCACTTTCTCACCATGTCCCCCACACTCACTGTCTCATCGTGTCCCTCACACACTCTGTCTCACCGTCTCTCCCACACTCACTGTCTCATCGTCTACCCCACACTCCCTGTCTCACCGGCTCTTCCACACTCACTTTCTCACCGTCTACCCCACACTCTCTGTCTCACCGTCTCCCCCACACTCACTGTCTCACTGTCTACCCCCACACTCCCTGTCTCTCGGTTTACCCCCACACTCCCTGCCTCACCGTGTCCCCCACACTCTCTGTCTCACTGACTCCCCCACACTCCCTGTCTCACTGACTCCCCCACACTCCCTGTCTCACTGACTCCCCCACACTCCCTGTCTCACTGACTCCCCCACACTCCCTGTCTCACTGACTCCCCCATACTCCCCGTCTCCCCCACACTCCCTGTCTCATCGTCTCCCCCACATTCCCCGTCTCACTGTCTCCCCCACACTCACTGTCAGCATTGGTTATGTTTACAATATTCTTTCGACAATGTTTTTTCCCCTATGTATCATGCACTACCGATGAATGAAAGATGAGTGATTGGAAAGGCCGAAGGTAAGACGGGCCTGTGTATCCAATTTGTTACCCTTGTAAAATAAAGTTAAAACAAATCTCCCCCACACTCCCTGTCTCACACACTCTCTGTCTCACCGTCTCCCCCACATCCCCTGTCTCACCGTCTCCACCACACTCCCTGTCTCACTGTCTCCCGACACTCCCTTTCTCACTGTTTCCCGAACACTCCCTGTCTCACCGTCACCCCTACAATCCTTCTCTCACCGTCTCCCCCCGCACTCCCTGTCTCACAAGCGGGCAACTTCACCAGGTCACCTCTCTGCCTCTATCCATGATCCGCTGACTCAACACGTACTTAAGAAACTCCGTGGCTCTAGTTTAACAAACAAACAACTGGGTCACCTCTCTGCCTCTATCCATAATCCGCTGACTCAACACGTACAGAAGAAATTCCGTGGTTCTAGTTTAACAAGCCACACAACCAGGTCTCCTCTCTATCTTTATCCCCAATCTCCTGACACAACACGTATAGAAGACACCTCGTGGTTCTAGTTCAACAAGCCATACAACCAGGTCACCTCTCTGCCTCTATCCCCAATCCGCTGACTCAACACTTACAGAATACTCTCCGTGGGTCTATTGTAACAAGCCTCACAACCAGGTCAGCAGGCCTTGCCCAGAGTTCCTGTCGTCATCTCAAGAATTTAGTAAATCCCAAGTGTGGGGTTGTCGTCGTGACCCAGAGTAAGGTCAAGGGTCAGGCAGTTACATCCAGCAGTGAGTGACCAGACGATGCCAGCAGGATCCGGTGTACTCCCTGTAGATATGACACGCTGGTCACAGCCGCCACTAGAGCTACACAAACTCCACCACTCTTTCCTGGGGGTGGGGAGGGGGAATGCTGTCTACTTGAGTGGTGTGGGTTCAACAGTGTACGTATGGGTGTCATATTGACTATTCCCCCCCCCCCCCTCCTCATTCCGCCTCCTTCCTTCTCCGAGAGCATCAGCGGCAACAATCTGGTTGAAATTGCGATAGTTAACATAGAAATGATTGCAGGTCCTTACAGGACATTCCCAGCAACGTCAGCTTGATTTTATAGGCACATTTACGTTCTACGTTCAGTAGTTTGCCAATACATTTTGAACGAGAAGTCCAGCTTAATGCCGGTGTACAGACTGGATGATCTTTTTTCGCCCTCAGAGCATGGACAGGTTAAGAACAAGCGCCGATATCCACAGTTAACAGAGCATAACATACAATAGTTTAACCCGTGTTTCCGACTATTTGAACGCAAAACAGTACTCGAATATTTTAAGTAGTTAAAATAGTTTAGCACCATGATCCAACTATGTGAACACAATACAGTACACAGATACTTGAAGTGGTTACAATAGTTCAGCGCCATGTTTCCAACTATGTGAACACAGTACACGAATACTTGAAGTGGTTACAATAGTTCAGCGCCATGTTTCCAATTATGTGAACACAGTACACGAATACTTGAAGTGGTTACAATAGTTCAGCGCCATGTTTCCAACTATGTGAACACAACACACTAACGGATACTTGAAGTGGTTACAATAGTTCAACACCATGTTTCCAACTATCTAAACACAACGCAATACACGAATACCTGAAGTAGTTACAATAGAAGTTATAGGTATCACTGCGCAGCCATCAACCACCGAGCTCGATGATATCGAAACAGTTGCTTAATAGCTGTCATAAACTTCACACAGTAATAAGGCATTTTGTATATTGTATTTATTAAACTTCAATTAGAGCGGATCCAGTAGTGGAGATTCAACAGGTCCATCCTTCGTTCATGCAGGGTGACGTTGGTGATCATGTCTGTCCACAGCCTTCTGTCTCGTGTACTGAAAATCTTCTTATAGTTCATGCCATGTGGCGTTGGTGATCACGTCTGTCCACAGCCTTCTGTCTCGTGTACTGAAAATCTTCTTATAGTTCATGCCATGTGGCGTTGGTGATCATGTCTGTCCACAGCCTTCTGTCTCGTGTACTGAAAATCTTCTTATAGTCCATGCCATGTGGAGTTGGTGATCATGTCTGTCCACAGCCTTCCGTCTCGTGTACTACCAATCTTCTTATATACTAAACTAAATCACCTTCACTTTGTTCCTAGTTTCTAGGGTTATAATTTCAGACAATGCATCGGTTGTGTGGTACTCCCTGGATAATTGGAATGTGAAGGCAGATGTCCCAAGTATTATATTGAATGGATGTCCTCTTAGTAGAGAGAGTAAATTGAAGTACTTGGATATCACCTTTGACAGGTGTATGTCTTTTAAGGATCATGTGGAGGCTTTGGTGGTGAAGGCTGGTAGGTGGACTAAATGCATTGAGGGCGGTGGCAGCAACGGGGGTAGAGCAGAGGATGCTTTACAGACTCTTTCGCAGTTAATAATATCTGTCACTGAGTATAGTTTGGGGCTGCTGACAGTATCAAATAGCCAGCTTGAAAGTTTGGAGCGCACACAGAATACGCATGCGGATGATCTTGGGGTGCACAACGTACACAGCAAATATATGCATGACGCATGTCCTTGCGCTACCAACAATGGAGGATAGACATAGTTTCCTTTAAATGGTACCTAAGATTTGCTGCAGATAAGGATCACCCTCTGCATGAAGCCCTTGATATGATCAAGGATAATAGACTATGGCGAGGCAGGTCCTGGGTGGCACAGGCAGAAATATCTATACGTCAGGTGTGTGATCTAGAGACCATAAATCGTTAAAAAGAGTGGGTTAAAGTACCGGAAGACATGTCGGTCTGGCACTATGAAATAGTAACAATGGGTATGAGTACAGAGAATGGGCAGAGGGCCGCGCAGAGTTTGATGTGCAACAACTGATCCAGAGTAACACACACCAAGGTGACATAATGATCTACACTGATGGGTCAGCGATGAGAAACAAACGGAGTGTTTGAGGTTCCATTGCGAAGGCTAATAGCCGATTCTCAAAAAAAAAAAAAAAAAGGAGTCTGGTATATGAGGTTACGACCCTCCAGCATGAGAATGGAGGTGGAAGCAGTCAAAGTGGCATTCCGTTGGTTAGAGATTATTGCAACATACATTGTCTTCATCACGGACTCAAGGAGTACGTTTAGTAAGGTGGAGAAAGGAATGTTTCGTGTGGAATGGCTCACCTCACTTCAGAGGTCACATATTGTAAGGTGTATGGATTTTTTGTCCTGGCCATACGGGAGTGCGGGTGAATGAACAGGCTGATAGGCAATCATGGAATGCGTCTCTTGGTGGTAGAATACGTATTGACAAGGGGGATGTGGTCATGCGCCTGTGGGACAAGGTGGAAAAGATGGAGGAACAGATTGAGAATCTGAACGTGGAAAGGATGAGATTGCGAGGAATTGGCAGGGGTTCTTTTAGAATCTCAAAACTGAGAGGGAAGACCAGGATAACTTTCAATCAGATAGAGGTAAGAACGATTAGTAGTGTGACTCTTCGCTGGCTGTTGAACGAGGGAACAGCGCGTATGGGAATGTCCTGACTCCAGTGATGTCAGCTCTTAGCTTAACCCAGGTAACTAACTGATTTCTCTGAAGTAGGTAGGTACATGATTTATCTAAAGTAGGTGGGTAAATGATTTCTATGAAGTAGGTAGGTAAATGATTTCTCTGAAGTAGATGGATAATGGATTTCTCTGAAGTAGATGGGTAAATAGTTATTCTGAAGTAGGCAGGTATATGACTTCTCTGAAGTAGGTAGGTAAATGATTTCTCTGAAGTAGATAGGTACATGATTTCTTTGAAGTAGGTAGGTAAATGATATCTCTGAAGTAGGTAGGTAAATGA
>JACEFZ010023016.1:22500-30000 GCA_014155875.1 Cepaea nemoralis | reverse complement strand
GAGAGAGTGAGAGAGAGAGTGAGAGAGAGAGTGAGAGAGAGTGAGAGAGAGTGAGAGAGAGTGAGAGAGATAGAGAGAGAGATTGAGAGAGAGTGAGAGAGAGTGAGAGAGAGTGACAGAGAGAGTGAGAGAGTGAGAGAGTGAGAGAGTGTGAGAGAGATAGTGAGAGAGAGTGAGAGAGTGAGAGAGAGTGAGAGAGTGAGAGAGAGTGAGAGAGTGAGAGAGTGAGAGAGAGTGAGAGAGTGAGAGAGTGAGAGAGTGAGAGAGAGTGAGAGAGTGAGAGAGAGTGAGAGAGTGAGAGAGAGTGAGAGAGTGAGAGAGAGTGAGAGAGTAGAGAGAGTGAGAGAGTGAGAGAGAGTGAGAGAGTGAGAGAGTGTGAGAGAGTGAGAGAGTGAGAGAGTGAGAGAGTGAGAGAGAGTGAGAGAGTGAGAGAGAGTGAGAGAGTGAGAGAGAGTGAGAGAGTGAGAGAGTGAGAGAGTGAGAGAGAGTGAGAGAGTGAGAGAGAGTGAGAGAGTGAGAGAGAGTGAGAGAGTGAGAGAGAGAGTGAGAGAGTGAGAGAGAGTGAGAGAGTGAGAGAGTGAGAGAGAGTGAGAGAGTGAGAGAGTGAGAGAGTGAGAGAGAGTGAGAGAGTGAGAGAGAGTGAGAGAGTGAGAGAGAGTGAGAGAGTGAGAGAGAGTGAGAGAGTGAGAGAGAGTGAGAGAGTGAGAGAGTGAGAGAGTGAGAGAGAGAGAGTGAGAGAGTGAGAGAGAGTGAGAGAGTGAGAGGAGTGAGAGAGAGTGAGAGAGAGTGAGAGAGAGTGAGAGAGAGAGTGAGAGAGTGAGAGAGTGAGAGAGTGTGAGAGAGATAGTGAGAGAGAGTGAGAGAGTGAGAGAGAGTGAGAGAGAGTGACAGAGAGAGTGAGAGAGTGAGAGAGTGAGAGAGTGTGAGAGAGATAGTGAGAGAGAGTGAGAGAGTGAGAGAGAGTGAGAGAGAGTGACAGAGAGAGTGAGAGAGTGAGAGAGAGTGAGAGAGAGAGAGGAGAGAGAGAGTGAGAGAGAGTGATAGAGAGAGTGAGAGAGTGTGAGAGAGAGTGAGAGAGAGTGAGAGAGAGTGAGAGAGAGTGAGAGAGATAGTGAGAGAGAGTGAGAGAGAGTGAGAGAGAGTGAGAGAGAGTGACAGAGAGACAGAGTGAGAGAGAGATTTAGAGAGAGAGTGATAGAGAGAGTGAGAGAGAGTGAGAGAGAGTGAGAGAGAGTGAGAGAGAGTGAGAGAGAGTGAGAGAGAGTGAGAGAGATAGTGAGAGAGAGAGAGTGAGAGAGAGTGAGAGAGAGAGAGTGATAGAGAGAGTGAGAGAGAGTGAGAGAGAGTGAGAGAGAGTGAGAGAGAGTGAGAGAGAGTGAGAGAGAGTGAGAGAGATAGTGAGAGAGAGTAAGAGAGAGAGAGTGAGAGAAAAGAAAGAGGAAGAGAGAAAAAACAGAGAGAAACAAGTAAGAAAAAGGGAGAGACAAAGATAAGAGAAAGAGGTAAAAGGAGACATAGAAGAGCGAAAAAGAGAAAAAGATGACAGACAGAGAGAGACAGACAAAAGAAAGAGGTTAGAAAGAGAGAGGGAAAAGAGAGAGAAAAATAGAGAAAAGAAAAAAAGAAGAGCGAGAGAGAAAGGAGAGAGTGAGAGAGAAAGAGAGAGAAAAGAAAGATGAAGAGAGAGTAGAGAAGAGAGAGAGAGAGTGAAAGAGAGACGGGAGAAAGTGAGAAGAGACAAAGAGAGAGAAAGGAGAGAAAAGGAGAGTGACAAAGAGAGGGGAAAAAAAAAAAAACAGAGAGAAAGAAGACAGAAAGTAAGAGAGCGGGAGAAAAGAGAGAGAGGAGAGAGAGAGGAGAGGAAGAGAGAGAGAAGGAAGAGAGAGGGGGAGAGGGAGAGGAGAGGAGAGAGAGAGAGAGAGAGGGAGAGAAAGAGAGGAAAAGAACGAATTAACGAACAAATTTTTATTTTCAAAGGGTTAAGAATTGGGCACTTGGGCCCTGCAAAACATTCTGCCCTTCTTCCCCTTTTCCTTTAACTTTAATTATTTAGTTAGTCGAGGTTCCAACTTCAGGCAAGGGTCGTCCCCCTTTGCTCCTTTCCTGTCCCAGTGAATATTACAAAATGCCCCCACGGTCGAATGTGAAAAGGTAACAACAGGAGTTCGGCAACCCAACAGCCCGCACGGGTACACTGGATAATGCCACGCCAGAATACCAACACAAAAGTCCTCCCACGAAAAGCACAGTTCATGACGATGGAATCTCAGAAAGACCTATTGACCGGGTTTTCTCCCAGGTTCTGTCCTATCCGCAGGGCGACCCGCGAAAGAGTCCCCCAGTTTGTGGAGCGGTAGTCAAAGTGTGTCTGTATAGAGAAGTATAAAATTTTTCCTTTGTGTCCCATAAAGGGAATTTTTTAATTTTTGGGAGTTGGTAGTTTTTTTTCGTTTTGTTTTTAATGAGCGTTTTGAACGGGGAAATTTAAAGGTTAGGTTCAAAAAAGATTAAACTAATGTTTGTGCTCAATTACATTTCTACTGGTGTTACGAGTGAAGTTGAAGATGTTGTGAGTTAGAGTTAAAAGTCTTTGTCGGGTTTTTTAACATTGCTTTGTTTTTATGATTTTAATTGCATACTTTTTAAATAGCCCCTAATACATTATTAATTTTTTTGTAAAGAGACTCCAGAAAAAATACATTTTTAAGCTTTTGTGTACACGTACAGCATCTGCAAATATATGCAGGAGACGAAAGAGAAAAGGTAGATCGTTAATATATAGGGCAATAATAGAGGACCAAGAATAGAGTTTGCGGTACCCAATTTTGAAGGTAGTGGTTGAGAAGGGGATTTTATGTGAACTATTTGTTTTCTGTTTGATAGAAAAGATGATATTAGGGGTGATAATTGGGGCCCCAATTTTCATTGTCTAAAAGTTTTTTAATTAAAAAAAACATGGGCTATTATATCAAATGCTTTCTTGAAATCAATAAAAACAGTTCCAAATAGATGTTTTTGTTTAATTCTGGTGCCAATTTTATATGTTTTTTGGGGGTTTTTGGGAAAATATTTTGGTCGAAATCCTGATTGGGTGTCAAAATAAGTGTGGGGGAAAAAAAATACTGTAATGTTTCTTTTTGATGTGTTTTTAGTGGGTTAGATAGTGGGGGGTTTGTAAGGAAATGGTCTGTAATTGTTTGGGAGACCATTGTCCAATGAAAAAGATTTTAAAAGAGGGTACATTTTGCGATTTTGAGGGGCTGATAAAAAAAAAAAAGAAACAGAGAGAAAGCAGACAGAAAGAAGAGAGGAGAGAGAAGAAGAGGAGAGAGAGAGAAAGAGGAAGAGAGAGAGAGAGTAGGAGAATAGAGAGGTAGAGAGAGGGAGAGGGGAAAAGGGAAAAAAAGAAGAATTTGAACAAATTTAGGAGAGAGGAGAGTGGAGAGAGTGAGAGAGGAGAGAGAGGGGTGAGAGAGAGTAGTGAGAGAGAGACAGAGTGAGAGAGAGTGAGGAGAGTGAGAGAGACAGAGTGAGAGAGAGACAGAGTGAGAGAGAGTGAGAGAGAGTGAGAGAGAGAGTGAGAGAGAGAGTGAGAGAGAGAGTGAGAGAGAGTGAGAGAGAGTGAGAGAGAGTGAGAGAGATAGAGAGAGAGATTGAGAGAGAGTGAGAGAGAGTGAGAGAGAGTGACAGAGAGAGTGAGAGAGTGAGAGAGAGTGAGAGAGAGACAGAGAGAGAGAGTGAGAGAGAGTGATAGAGAGAGTGAGAGAGTGTGAGAGAGAGTGAGAGAGAGTGAGAGAGAGTGAGAGAGAGTGAGAGAGATAGTGAGAGAGAGTGAGAGAGAGTGAGAGAGAGTGAGAGAGAGTGACAGAGAGACAGAGTGAGAGAGAGATGAGAGAGAGAGTGATAGAGAGAGTGAGAGAGAGTGAGAGAGAGTGAGAGAGAGTGAGAGAGAGTGAGAGAGAGAGTGAGAGAGAGTGAGAGAGATAGTGAGAGAGAGACAGAGTGAGAGAGAGAGTGAGAGAGAGAGTGTAGAGAGAGTGAGAGAGAGTGAGAGAGAGTGAGAGAGAGTGAGAGAGAGTGAGAGAGAGTGAGAGAGAGTGAGAGAGATAGTGAGAGAGAGTAAGAGAGAGAGAGTGAGAGAGATAGAAAGAGTTGAAGAGAGAAAAACAGAGAGAAACACAGAGTAAGAGAAAGAGAGACAAGATAGAGAGAAAGAGGTGAAAGAGAGACATAGAGAGAGCGAGAAAGAGAAAAAGATAGACAGACAGAGAGAGACAGACAGAAAGAAAGAGGTTGAGAAAGAGAGATGGAAAGAGAGAGATAAATGAGAGAAAAGAGAAAAAGAAAGAGCGAGAGAGAAAGAGAGAGAGTGAGAGAGAAGAGAGAGAGGAAGAAAGATGAAGAGAGAGTGAGAGAGGAGTGAGAGAGAGTGAGAGAGAGAGTGAGAGAGAGTGAGAGAGAATGAGAGAGAGAGAGTGAGAGAGAGAGAGAGAACGAACGAACGAACGAGCGAACGAACAAACTTTATTTTCAAAGGGTTAAGAATTGGGCACGCAGGCCCGTCTAACATTCTGCCCTTCTATCACTCTCTTTCATACATTATTTCATTCACACATCATTCAAGGCTAACAAAGAACAGTAACAATATAAAAGATATGCATTATAAAGGCATGGGCAAAATGCAAACATCAAAACTACACGACATAGTAATATTAGATAATGGTCTGACACTTGTTATTAGCCATGTGGAATATACTGGCCTACAAAAAGGTGATTGGCTGTTATACTAGGGTTTTGTTGTTATTATTATTATCATCTCAATTATTAAGGGGGAAGGTGATCCGTATTGAGATAGTGTTCGAATAATTTGCGATTATATGAATAGGGATTGGTGATGTCTTTGATTTCTTGTGGAAGATTGTTCCACAGCTGAGATGCAGAGTACGTTAAGCGTGTTTTGTATAAGTCAATCCTAGGCTTCGGAATGTGTAGTATATTTAAACGTTTACTGTGTCTAGCATTATATTTAAACAAAGACCAAAGGTAATTTGGGGCATTCCGATGCAGGATTTTGTGAATTAGTTTAGCTTTATAGAAAAGCAGGCGTTTTCGGAATGGTAGTAACTGAAGGCGTTTATACAGGCTAGGATTGTCAGATAAATGTTTGCTATAAATTAGACTCATGGCCCGTTTCTGGAGTGAGTAAAGCCGCTTGGTGTTTGAATTAGAACAACCGTCCCAGATTGTAGAGCAGTAGTCAAAGTGTGTCTGTATATGAGAAGTATAAAATAGTTTCCTTGTGTCCTCATCAAGGAAGTTTTTAATCTTGGCGAGTTGATAGACTTTTTTCGCTGTTTGTTTAATGAGCGCTTGAACATGGGAATTAAAGGTTAGGTTTCTATCAATGATTAGGCCTAATGTTTTGTGCTCAATTACACTTTCTACTGGCATGTTATCGATGTGAAGTTGAAGTGATGTGTGTGGGCTTAGAGTTTGAAGTCTTTGTCTGGTTGTTAATAACATTGCTTTTGTTTTAGTGATGTTAATTTGCATACGGTTTGAATAGCTCCACTTAACTACATTATTTAATTCTCGTTGTAAAGACGACTCCAGTAAAATACAGTTTTCAGCGTTTGTGTACACCGTACAGTCATCTGCAAATAGATCGCAGGACGACGAAAGATGCAAAGGTAGATCGTTAATATATATAGCAAATAATAGAGGGCCAAGAATAGAGCCTTGCGGTACTCCAATGTTGAAGGTAGTGGTTTGAGACAGAGATTTATTGTGTGATACTACTTGCTTTCTGTTTGATAGAAAAGATGATATTAGAGTGACTACATTAAGGCCAATTTTCATTGTCTCGAGTTTTTTAATTAAAATAACATGGTCTATCATATCAAATGCTTTCTTGAAATCAATAAACACAGTTCCACATAGACTGTTGTTGTTTATATTCTGGTGCCAATTTTCTATCATGTTTGTTAGGGCCGTATGGCAAGAATATTTTGGTCGAAATCCTGATTGGCTGTCAACAATAAGCTTGTTGCGAACTAGATACTGTAATGTTACTTTATGGATGTGTTTTTCTAGTGGCTTAGATAGTGATGATATTAAGGAAATGGGTCTGTAATTGTTCGGAGACCATTGTCCAATGAACCAGATTTAAGAAGAGGGTACACTTAGCGATTTTGAGAGCTGATGGAAAGTGGCCTTTGATTAGACACTGATTATATACATAGGTTAGTGATGTACAAATCACTGGCGCAGCATAACGGAGAATCCGGTTGCTGATTCCATCTAACCCAGATGAGGTTGTGTTTTTTAGGTTACTGAGGTAAGTGAATACTTCAGTGATTGTCATTAGCGGTATGTCGGAAAGAATATCGCGGGAGCATCTATTCTCGCAAAACGATGACAATAAGATAAGTTGCAAGGAGAATTAGGTATTGAAGCCTTCAACTGGTCTATGTCAGTTTGAAAAAAATTACTGAATTGGTCGCATGTAATATGATTTGATGGTAAAGAATTTCGGAAGTTATACTTGTTTGTCCAGGTGTTAATTGCCTTCCATATATCCTTACTATTTGTTTTATCCATTACTAAGTTCTTAAAGTAATTTTTCTTTTCCCGTCGTATGCTATATTAAACTTTGTTTCTAAGAGTACGGTATGCACTGAGATCCCGCTTTTTATGTGCTTTCTCTCTGTCTCTCATAATTTCAAGTATTTCTTGGGTGATCCAAGGTGGCTTGACGTGGTGTTTTACTCGAACTTCCTTGACTGGCACATGTCTATCAAAAACATCAATAAAGGTTTTCATCCAGAATTCCAGAGCATCATCCGGGTCAGGAAGCTGATAAACATTGTCTAGAGGTGAACTGAGCAAGTCCTGTAAAATGCGTTTTGGTTGAAATTTTTGTAACTTCTATATTTTACACTTATGTGTTTATGTTTAGGAATTTTAATTCCTTTTTTAGTCCACGTGCAGCATATTGGGTAGTGATCGCTCATTGCACAATTTGGTACGGTGCATTCTATGATGTTGTGTGAGCAAGTTACATAAATGTGATCTATGACTGTTGAAGATGACTTTGTTACTCTAGTAGCTTGTTGTACTATTTGTTGGAAATTGTATGATGCAATTATATTTCCCCATATTATGTTGGATTTGTTGTTGTCAATGTTAAAGTCTCCGAGTTATATAATTTCCTTCCCAGAAGCGAAAACCACATCCATCATGGTAGTGAAGTTTTCGTACCAGACGTGTCCAGCACTGGGATTTCTATAAAGGTAGCCAATTATCAGGGGTGTGCGATTTTGAAGTTTTAGCTCTAGCCAGATACATTCTATTTCGCAAGTTTCAAAGTCTAGCCTACGGTGAGCATTTAGTAAATTAGAAACATAGGTTATTATGCCTGTCTCTTGTTTCCTACAGGGATCCCTTCTAAAAACTTTGTACCCTTTAATAGAGATGTCCTCATATGAAATTGTATCATTA
>JACEFZ010023016.1:0-20000 GCA_014155875.1 Cepaea nemoralis | reverse complement strand
TTTTCAGAACGTCATCCCCCCTTTTCATATTTTCTATTTAAAAATTCCCCCCACCCCTACACAGTATACGTAAAAATGGAAGGTTAATTTAATATAGTGGTTCTCAACCGGTGGGGAATTCCCCCCCCCCCCCCCCCCAGGGGGGAATTTTAGGGTTTCCAGGGGGGGGGGGATGAAGACCATTTCAAGATCACGTTAATACAAGAACCGATTACTTGATATTGTTTTTCCCTTCATACTTTGCAGTTATGTACGTCTCATTCTTCTAAAATACATTTTATAAAGTAAGTAGACCCACAAATCATGTTTTATACGGATGTCTAGACTTGTTTTAGTATATGCTATTAAATCAGTGGTTCTCAACCTTTTTAGGCCCTTGCCCCCCCCCCCCCCCTTTCACCATATTTTCAGAACGTCATCCCCCCCCCCTTTCGTATTTCCTACCTAAAAATTTGGCCCGTGGCCCCCTTAACCATATTTTCAGGACGTCATTCCCTCCTTTCGCATTTCCTACCTAAATACCCCGCCTACGCCCCTACAAAATATATGTAATAATGAAAGCTAAATTTAATTGCACATACTAAAACAAATCTAGACGTCCACATAAAACATGATTTGTGGGTCTACTTACTTTATAAAATGAATTTTAGAAGGGTGAGACGTACAAAACCGTACAGAATGAAAGGAAAAACAATATCAAGTAATCGGTTCTTGTATTAACGCGATCGTGAAATAATCTTAATTCCCCCCCTGGAAACCCTAAAATTCCCCCCTGGGGGGGGGGGGGGAGAGGAATTCCCCACTGGTTGAGAACCACTGATTTAGAACATTGTTAAACTTTCACAGTTAAGATAATATCCTAACATCCTATGTTCCTACTCTAAATTTATTTTAGTTATGGTTTTGCCATCAGTAGTTGGATGACGGTCTGGTGTCACCTGTGGCTCATGATTATCCCTACCGGGCGAGGATGTCCTAAGACAATAACTATCTCTGAAATGTATTTTACCATGAAGTCTTGGGAAGATAATGAAGTGGTTTCCCCTTGTCTTCCACATCCACAAGGTAGTCTTTTACCTCTGCCTTTGACAGCCATTTCCGACTATAAGGGCAAGTGAGTGCCCTGCTCTGCTCAGCTGCAGAGTTGTCCACTTATCTCGATGGATACTCGGCCCCCAGGCTGCGTTAGCTACACCATTGTTTGTTTCCCATCCTCTACCACTGGGAGGTGCAGTTGGGATTTTCCCTTCCTAAAGTTAAGGTCTATGATGGCCAAAACTCTCCAGTATTTTTAAAAGACGGTACAAAGCAAACGAAACTGTGTTCATATGAGATTAGGATACACTACAATAGAATACAAACCCCCGGGAAGGTTAACCCGGTCAACAAATGCCCGCAGAAGTCGGATGTGTCGGCCTAACGGCGCAAGAACGCAGCTCTGCTGTAAACAGGCACAACGCAATGACATCCGAAAAAAAAAACTCCGGATGAACGAAGAAGAAGAAGAAGAATACAAACCATAATAAGATGAGGTCGCCACTTCCCTTTCTCATTGCCTTTCCATCTTATACAATTCCCTCAAAAAAATCTGGAAATTGACTCCAGTATCCTACCTGACTGGAAACTGAACGAAGCAAAACATGACTGCTAATGGCAGCACCAGGTTGGCCATCTTTAACATTCCCACCTTCATTAGTCTTGTACAAACTGAAAGTAACAGCAGCTGTACTTCTAAGGCTGGCCGTCTATACCTTCCCACGGAACGGCCTTGTGCCAACACTACGTAACAGCAGCTGTACTTCCAAGGCTGGCCGCCTATACCTTCCCACCTTTAGTTGGTCTTGCACCAACTGAATGTAAATATAACTGTACTTCTAAGGCTGGTCGTCAATACCTTCCCACCTTCAGTTGGTCTTACACCAACTGAACGTAACTGCAGCTGTACTTTTGGAAGAAAATACCGTTACTTCCGGGAATCGAACTTCTGACCACGATGTTAGCAAGCCAGTGGCTCATTCGCTGCACAATAATAACTCATTTGAGTAATTGGTTGGTTTGTTGAAAGGTTCATAATCTGGAAGAGTTTTAAAATCTTAAGTCACATTGGCAGTCAAATTTTCTGAACTTTAAAAATTTGTAGTCAGGTTGGAGTAGAAGCTTATAGCGAGAACTAAACAAATTCCAGCGAATCAAGAGACGAGGAAACCAGGTTTTTAAAGCAGTCGACAAGTAGTTGTTGGTTATTGTTTCAAATTCGCGATACTAGGCAGAAGATCAGTTTAAAGTGACAATGGCTACGGTCATCGAACAGTATGCTCACTGCCAAGAAGGAAAGCAACGGCAAACTATCTTCTTTACAGATGCCTAGTCTTTAATTCAAGAACGAAAAATAGAGAGCTTTTTTTCTGTTGAACTTTTGTCCTCCGGACGTGTTGTTTATCCATCAACAATGATGATGGCCATTCATTTCATCCAGTGGGGTTGTTGAAAGCAAGTGAGTGAGTTCTAAGATGGCTGATAAGGCCTATTTTGGCTCGAAATGTTCTTTGACAATGTGTGCATATCCTGCAGTGGTTTTTCTGTCCAGCCTTTTCTTCACAGCTCTTGCAGTCCTGTTTCTTCACAAGTGACCGCACCTTTGCGTAATGATGTACGCCACAAATTTCGGTCTTCGGCAGCAGTCTCCCAAGTGTCATTATGAATTCCAAAAGTTTTTAGTGAGATTTTCAGAGTGTCTTTAATGCGTTTATTCAGGCCGCCCTGGGAGCGTTTACCACAATGCAGCTCGCAGTAAAAAAAAAGTGACCAGCCCAGCGAATCTGATTCTTCATTAGTAGAATGTGGATGCTGGGCATGGACGCTCTTTCTAGGACTTCAGTGTCTAGGATCTTGTCTTGCTATTTAATATTTAATAGCTTCCTAAGGCAGACTGTGTGAAAGTGATTTAATTTCCTAGCGTGTCGCTGATAAACAGTCCAGGTTTCACAAGCATGGATAATACAACTGCTGTGTAGACTTTCAGCTTTGTTGGCAGCCTTATTCCATCTCTTATTCCATTCCTCAGGACGTGTTTGTGTGGTGGGAGACGAGCAGGCGGACAGATTGGCTGGGTATGCACCTCTCTGTGGCGTATTGGTGCATGATAAGGCATATGTGGTCGGGGTCGTTTAGGATCGTGTGAATAGTGCGGAAGAACAGATAGATCATCACGGCCTGGAGAGAATGGTGTGGTAAGGGAGTGACCAGAGGTACTGGGCGACACTCAGGATTCCCAGGAAAAGCCATACGGACACATAATCAGACTGCTACTGGTACCATGAGTTTGGGGACTCTTCCCCGGCTGTTGAAGATGAGGACGGAGCTCGGATGCGAATGCCCAGAGTGCTATGTTGTCGGTTCTTTGCTCAACTCATCTTATTGCCCCGGGTTTAACCTATCTGGCTCCGTCTCTCTCCGCTGACCGAGAGCACCGCACAAAGCACACGAACTCCGTAGCTTCAGCGATGACCCACAGAAGTCTCGGAAAATTTGCACTCGTGTTCTGAACGACGCATTCCTAGATAACCTTCAGAAGGCCAGGCAGACGACTTTAACCACTTCGTCACCGAAAACCCTAATATGGAATTAATAAACGGTGATACCACCTTCCCCCTCCCCCTCCACCGCCTGCGCTCTCGCAAACGGGTTACGAAGGCATTCAGCAGTCTCGCAAACCCTGTTCGCAACACAACAGGGGGCGATTGTAATAGCAGACCGTCTTGTGTTGGTTTTCTTACAATGATATGAGTCCTGTTCGTTCTAAAAGCAATGGCAAAATACTGAAAGTAAACTTGCGAAGAAACCAAAAACAGCCAAAAATGCCGGAATTGACTGCTTTGTCCTGTAAAGGACATGCAACAAACTAACAACTAACTCAACCACCTACATATTTTATCCTCGTTGTTGATGAGTTCTTCCTCTTATTATAAAGTTCGTGATTTCATGTTTACACCGTCAAACGAGTTCTTGTGATGTGGAAGTGTGTTTATTGTTTGATTATTAAAAACATTATTACAAAAATAATGATGTATTTCTGCATTTCGCATTTATAAAAATAATGCAGATATTTGTTCAACAATTAACACGGAATGGCTGGAAAAACTACATTAAGTAAATTCTGTCTCGAACATTTAATTAGAAGAAATCGTCGTGGTGAAACCAAATAACGACAGCCCAATAATAAACAATTCACGTACATGTTATTGTCAAGTTTTAAAAATGTTTACCACCCAATCAAGGGTTGATTTTGGAATAGCCCTCGCACAAAGAGTAAATAACAACATTCAGTAGTCAAACATAACATTTGAAAAGAAGCCTTGACAAATAATTATGCAGATTTTAGTTACAGGTAAAAATAACAAGGTAAACGCAGAGAAGTAAATATCTGGATGGCGTGACTGTGAGGAAGAATTGCAACGTCTACTATCTGCATTCTCCAATGCTTGTTCTGAATTTGGTTTAACAATTAGCAAAAAGAAGACACAGATTATGTCACAAGGTGCACATGGTGTACCATCAATCTTTATTGACGATGCCGAACTGGAGATAGTAGACCATTTTACATATTTAGGATCAGAGGTTAAATAGCAAATTATCCCTAGATCATGAAATCAACATCAGGATTGGTAAGGCAGCAACAACAATGAACAGGTTAACAAAAAGAATCTTGGAGAACAGGAAGCTTACTGCCAAAACAAAAGTCCTTGTCTATCAAGCCTGTGTCCTTAGTACTCTTCTTTATGGCAGTGAAACCTGGTCAACTTACTCACACCAACAGAAACAGCTTTCATATGCGGTGTCTGCGAAGAATACATGGTATTAAGTGGCAAGACAAAATCACAAATACTGAAGTATTGGAAAGACCAGATTGTGTGACGGTTTGTTCCATGCTCAATCTTCGTAGACTTAAGCAGATAGGACACGTTAGGGGAACGGATGATGGTAGAATATCAGAGGACAACTTTTTTGTGAATTACAGATGGGTAGGAGATCTCAGGGTCGGCATCTACTACAATACAAAGATGTGTGTAAGCGGGACATGATTGATATCGGCATTGTTAATGCACACTGGGAGCAAGTCGCCACTGAACGTGTTGCATGGAAGGCAACTATCAGACATGGAATAAAGGCAAAGGAGAAAATGATTGCAAATAGGTTACATACTGAGTGAGTGAGATCTAAGATGGTGCGTGATGGTGAAAATGCCCATGCGTTCACATGCATCCATTGTGGACGAACATTTACAGCGCGAATTGATCTGATCAGTCACATTCGCTACCGACATGGGTTGTAATTATTATGCCTTTTTGAAGCACAATGTAACAAACTCTCGTTTGTCAAGACGGCGAGGTGCCAGTCAATTTGTCAATGCTTTCTGAACATCCGACGCCTCATACCATCGAAGTCAACGCAAACGATCTGCTTCCATACCATCCACAACTGATTTAGAACCCTCGCCTCGGTATGTCGGGGAATTGTGACACTGCGTGTTACTATCCTCTAAGCAGCTAATGTCGGCAACAACAACAACAACAACAACAACAACAACAACTACTACTACTACTACTACTACTACTACTACTACTACTACTACTACTACTACTACTACTACTACTACTACTACTACTACTACAGAGCCGGAATAAGTGAATGCGAAACTCATGAACGGCAGTGTAAATAGGGCTGTCCAGGGACACACCGAGGGCGACTCATATCTATGTCTTCAGGTCTGTCACATATGACTATGGTAGTATAGTTATATGTGACTAAAACCTGACGACATATATATATATATATATATATATATATATATATATATATATATATATATATATATATATATATATATATTGTGGTATGGTAGTTGTTATGGTTTGACCATACTACCATACCATAGTAAACAATGTGGTTTATATCTGTCTTGATGTCTGAGTCACATATGACTATACTACTATACCATAATACAAATTGTGGTATCTATCTATCTTCAGGTCTGAGTCACATATGACTATTCTACTATACCATAATACAAATTGTGGTGTATATCTGTCTTGATGTCTGAGTCACATATGACTATACTACTATACCATAATACAAATTGTGGTATATATCTGTCTTGATGTCTGAGTCACACATGACTATACTACTATACCATAATACAAATTGTGGTATATATCTGTCTTGATGTCTGAGTCACACATGACTATACTACTATACTATAATACAAATTGTGGTATATATCTGTCTTGATGTCTGAGTCACACATGACTATACTACTATACCATAGTACAAATTGTGGTATCTATCTATCTTCAGGTCTGAGTCACATATGACTATTCTACTATACCATAATACAAATTGTGGTGTATATCTGTCTTGATGTCTGAGTCACACATGACTATACTACTATACCATAATACAAATTGTGGTATATATCTGTCTTGATGTCTGAGTCACACATGACTATACTACTATACCATAATACAAATTGTGGTATATATCTGTCTTGATGTCTGAGTCACACATGACTATACTACTATACCATAAGTACAAATTGTGGTATATATCTGTCTTGAAGTCTGAGTCACATATGACTGAGCTACCTACGACAGTTCCGGCTCCTCTGCGAAGGCGTTATGAACACAATTCGTAATCCCGCATACAGCGTTCGAAACACAGCTGTGAGCGTTTAGTCAGTAGACCACCTTTCGTTGATTTTTTTTTTAATGAAATGGTATGGGTACCGGTCGTTCAGAAAATAATTGCAAACTACCGAACGTAAACTTGCCCAGAAATCACGAACAGCCAAAAATGATGAGGATGACTGCTACATCCTGTAAAGTATATGCAAGTAATTTTGTTTTAAGAAAAAAACTATGACAGTAGACAATACTAACTGCTGTCTGTTAGCACCGACAGTGTTCGTTGGTTGGGTAATGAAAAGAGGGCATTAGAAAACATCGAGGCTGGAAAGATCTGAGGTAGAAAAAGCCGAGGATACAGAGATATTTGAAGCTGGAAGAATTGAGACGGCCACATGGAAGAATATTATGAACAGAATTCAGCAATACGATAATGGGAATAATCTGTCTTAGACATTCATAACTTGTCAATGTCGTATTTGGTATTCATCAGACACACTTCTATTTTTAATATTGACAAAGCAAATATCTGAAAAAGAAATGTATTGTCGCCCCGGCGAAACATAGCAAAATAATTCTGCAAACGAGACGACAATTAGGCTAATATTGATGAAAACATAATTAGACGAGGAAGAGTACACATCTGCGTTTCATAATCTGGGCTTTCAAGAAATGTAAACTCTCCATTCTGCAAATAAAAAATTAACAAATGAAGATCTCGAGATTGAAATAAAAACTGAAGCTGGATTTGAAATAATGCTGCTGATTACAAACTATGTTTGATTAATATCTCACATTTGTTCGCATCTCCCCCCCCCCCCCTTCCCCCCACCAAAGCCGGTCTCCCTGGCGATAGTGTTAACGACTTTCTTCGTAATCCCGTATATTCACGTGAGGAACACAGCTGCTCGAGATTCGGCAGCGAATCGCGTCGCGTTGGTTACTTAGGGGTATATGAGCCGGTTGCCCAGAAAGCAATGGCAAACTACTGAGCGTGGTCTTGCCAAGAATATCAACCGCAGCTGAAAAATGCTGGTGTTGATTGCAACGTCCTGTAAGGGATATGCAACTTTTAAAAAAATGTGTGTCTAGCGAATGATGTTATAAACATTCAAATGGCCCTTGGAGGTAAAAAAGACTCCCAGCCCCTGGTATACATCATCATCATCATCATCCACTTTTGCCGTCAAGCGTTGTCGGGGGGGGGGGGGGGCGGGGGGGGGGGGGGGGGAATAGTCGACGTTCCAACGCCCGATGGGTGTTGCTGAATAATGTTATTTCTTGTAACTATACAATGTCTTATTTGTCGTCAGTCCACGTTCTTCTCAGGGCCCTCTTGCTCTCGTATCAGATCTTCTTTGATGTAGGGTCAGTGCTGGTAGTTGATAGTGTTGCATTCTACCGAGATGGCCACACCATTTGATCTTTTGTCTTTCAATAAATGCTACACAAAGTTTTGATCCAACTGTGTGTTTGAATACATGGTTTCTTACTCGATCTCGAATGGATAAATTAGTAGCTCTTCTCAGGCATCTCATCTTGTAAGTGTTGAGTTTGTGTATGCGTGATTTGCGTAATGTCCAACATTGACATTGATAGCATAGGGTTAGTATGAATAAGAAAGGATAGCATAGGGTTAGAATGAATAAGAAAGAGCGCATTCAACGCTGGGCAGAGCATTTTAACAACATCTTAAATGCAACCTCCGCCATCGATGATGAAGCCATCAACTGCCTTCCTCACGTCCCCACCGAATGTTTTTTACGGCGAGCCGCGTTGTGGTAAATGCTCCTAGGGAGGCCAAAGGAAACGCGTTAAAGACACTATGAAGATCTCATTAAAAGCTCTTGGAATTCATCATGAGACTTGGGAGACTGCTGCCAAAGACCGAAATTCGTAGCGTACATCATTACGCAAGGGTGCAGTCGCTTGTGAAACAAACAGGACTGCAAGAGCTGTGAAGAAAAGGCTGGAAAGAAAAACCACTACAGGAGATCCTCGTCCTGGAACGTCAAGCATTCTCTGCCCACATTTTCAAAGAACATTTCGAGCCAAGATAGGCATTATCAGCCATCTTAGAACTCACGGCTCCATACTCTCAACCCCACTGGATGAAATGAATGCTCATCATCATTCTTGATGGACAAACAACAACAGTAAGAATATGATGTTTATTTTCTGCCGCTTTATGAACATAGGTATATTTTGTTGTTTCAATAACTGTGTCAGTTTATACACACACACACACACACATACACACACACACAAACACACACACACACACACACACACACACACACATATATATATATATATATATATATATATATATATATATATATATATATATATATATATATATAATGTGCCATGTCGGAATGCGTGGGCGGTCATGAGTCGCCATTTCACTCGATCACCAGAGTCGTGGATCACCTCAGTGTTCCTGTCTCGTCCATGCCATGTGGTCAAGCCATCCAGGTATTTTCCTTTTGGTCTTCCTCTTTGTCTGTTCCCTTCGATCTTGCCAGTTGTCACTAAGTTCTCCAATCCATTTCATCTCATAACATGTTCAAAAACTTTTGTCTACGTCTAATTTCTCTAATCAATTTACGAGTTTCATTTGTCTCCTGTAGTACGTGGTCAGTTGAGTTGAGTTGAGTTGAGTTAAGAACCGACATCACTGCACGCAGGACATTCCCATACGTACTCAGTCCCCTCGTTCAACAGCCAGTGAAGAGTCATACTACTAATCGTTCCCACCGCTATCTGATTAAAAGTTCTCCTGGTCTTCCCTCTCAGTTTTGAGATTCTTCCAGAACCCCTGCCGATCACCCGCAATCTCATTCTTTCCACATATGGGTTCTCAATCTGTTCCTCCGCCTTCTCCACCTGGTCCCACAAGCGCACGACCACCTCTCCCTTGTATATAGGCAAGATACCACCAAGAGGTGCATTCCCTGCCAGCCTATCTGCCTGTTTATTCCCCCGTACAACCGCATGGCCAGGGCAAAATATCCAGACAATTCTCACAATCTGTGACCTCTGAAGCGACTAGAGCCATTCCACACGAAACATTCCTTTCTCCACCTTGTTAAGCATATTCTTTGAATCCATATGAAAGTACTTGGTCATTGGTTTTTATATCTATCTATGGTATTCTTTGCATTTTCCTCAGAAACCACATTTCTGCAGCCATCAGATGTTTTTCAGCTTGACTAAATTGTCCAAGCTTCACATCCATACAAAAGACCAAGCTCTATGCATTCTCTCAACACTCTTTTTCAGAATGAAATCATATGATCAGCTGAAGATGAAGCAGGCAGCTCCAGAAATTTACATCTCAGTGCAGAATTGCATTTCAAATCAATTACTTCGTGCTGAAGATTTCGCTGTAATTGACGGAGCTTGGCATCAGGAAATAAGAACGGATTTATGAAAAGGGCAACATTATCCTCCTCTGTTTTTTTACCTCCAAGGGCCATTTGAATGTTTATAACATCATTCGCTAGACACACATTTTTTTAAAGTTGCATATCCCTTACAGGACGTTGCAATCAACACCAACATTTTTCAGCTGCTGTTGATGTTCTTGGCAAGACCAAGCTCAGTAGTTTGCCATTGCTTTCTGGGTAACCGGCTCAAATACCCGGTAAGTAACCAACGCGACGCGATTCGCTGCCGAATCTCGCGCGGCTGTGTTCCTCGCGTGGATATACGGGTTTACGAAGAAAGTCGTTAACATCTTCACCAGGGAGACCGGCTTTAGTGGGTGGGTGGGGGGGGGGGGGGTGCAAACAAATGTGAGATATTAATCAAACAATTTGTAAACAGCAGCATTATTCCAAATCCAGCTTCAGTTTTTATTTCAATCTCGAGATCTTCATTTGTTAATTTTTCATTTGCAGAATGGAGAGTACATTTTATTAAAGCCCAGATTATGAAACGCAGATGTGTGTTCGTCCTCGTCTAATTATGTTTTCATCAATATTAGCCTAATTGTCGTCTCGTTTGCAGAATTATTTTGCTATGTTTCGCCGACGCGACAATACATTTCATTTTCAGATATTTATTTTGTCAATATTAAAAACAGAAGTGTGTCTGATGAATACAAAACACGACATTGACAAATTATGCACGTCTAAGACAGATTATTCCCATTATCGTATTTCTGAATTCTGTTCATAATATTCCTCCATGTCGCCGTCTCAATTCTTCCAGCTTCAAATATCTCTGTATCCTCGGCTTTTTCTACCTCAGATCTTTCCAGCCGCGATGTTTTCTAATGTCCTCTTTTCATACCCAACCAACGAACACTGTCGGTGCTAACAGACAGCATTTACTATTGTCTACTGTCATAGATTTTTTCTTAAAACACAATTAGTTGCATATACTTTACAGGATGTAGCAGTCATCCTCATCATGTTTGGCTGTTCGTGATTCCTGGGCAAGTTTACGTTCAGTAGTTTGCAATTATTTTCTGAACGACCGGCACCCATACCATTTCATTAAAAAAAAAAATCAACGAAATGTGGTCTGCTGACTAAAAGCTCACAGCTGTGTTTCGAACGCTGTCTGCGGGATTACGAATTGTGTTCAAAGCGCCTTCGCGGAGGAGCGGGAACTGTCATAGGTAGCTCAGTCATATGTGACTCAGACCTGAAGATAGATAGATACCACAATTTGTACTATGGTATAGTAGTATAGTCATGTGTGACTCAGACATCAAGACAGATATATACCACAATTTGTATTATGGTATAGTAGTATAGTCATGTGTGACTCAGACATCAAGACAGATATATACCACAATTTGTATTATAGTATAGTAGTATAGTCATGTGTGACTCAGACATCAAGACAGATATATACCACAATTTGTATTATGGTATAGTAGTATAGTCATGTGTGACTCAGACATCAAGACAGATATATACCACAATTTGTATTATGGTATAGTAGTATAGTCATGTGTGACTCAGACATCAAGACAGATATACACCACAATTTGTATTATGGTATAGTAGAATAGTCATATGTGACTCAGACCTGAAGATAGATAGATACCACAATTTGTACTATGGTATAGTAGTATAGTCATGTGTGACTCAGACATCAAGACAGATATATACCACAATTTGTATTATAGTATAGTAGTATAGTCATGTGTGACTCAGACATCAAGACAGATATATACCACAATTTTGCATTATGGTATAGTAGTATAGTCATGTGTGACTCAGACATCAAGACAGATATATACCACAATTTGTATTATGGTATAGTAGTATAGTCATGTGTGACTCAGACATCAAGGACAGATATACACCCACAATTTGTATTATGGTATAGTAGAATAGTCATATGTGACTCAGACCTGAAGATAGATAGATACCACAATTTTGTATTATGGTATAGTAGTATAGTCATATGTGACTCAGACATCAAGACAGATAATAAACCACATTGTTTACTATGGTATGGTAGTATGGTCAAACCATAACAACTACCATACCACAATATATATATATATATATATATATATATATATATAGCTATATATATATATATATATATATATATATATATATATATATATATATATATATATATATATATATATATATGTCGTCAGGTTTTAGTCACATATAACCTATACTACCATAGTCATATGTGACAGACCTGAAGACATAGATATGAGTCGCCCTTGGTGTGTCCCTGACAGCCCTATTTACACTGCCGTTCATGAGTTTCGCATTCACTTATTCCGGCTCTGTAGTAGTAGTAGTAGTAGTAGTAGTAGTAGTAGTAGTAGTAGTAGTAGTAGTAGTAGTAGTAGTAGTAGTAGTAGTAGTAGTAGTAGTAGTAGTAGTAGTAGTAGTAGTAGTTGTTGTTGTTGTTGTTGTTGTTGCCGACATTAGCTGCTTAGAGGATAGTAACACGCAGTGTCACAATTCCCCGACATACCGAGGCGAGGGTTCTAAATCAGTTGTGGATGGTATGGAAGCAGATCGTTTGCGTTGACTTCGATGGTATGAGGCGTCGGATGTTCAGAAAGCATTGACAAATTGACTGGCACCTCGCCGTCTTGACAAACGAGAGTTTGTTACATTGTGCTTCAAAAAGGCATAATAATTACAACCCATGTCGGTAGCGAATGTGACTGATCAGATCAATTCGCGCTGTAAATGTTCGTCCACAATGGATGCATGTGAACGCATGGGCATTTTCACCATCACGCACCATCTTAGATCTCACTCACTCAGTATGTAACCTATTTGCAATCATTTTCTCCTTTGCCTTTATTCCATGTCTGATAGTTGCCTTCCATGCAACACGTTCAGTGGCGACTTGCTCCCAGTGTGCATTAACAATGCCGATATCAATCATGTCCCGCTTACACACATCTTTGTATCGTAGTAGATGCCGACCCTGAGATCTCCTACCCATCTGTAATTCACAAAAAAGTTGTCCTCTGATATTCTACCATCATCCGTTCCCCTAACGTGTCCTATCTGCTTAAGTCTACGAAGATTGAGCATGGAACAAACCGTCACACAATCTGGTCTTTCCAATACTTCAGTATTTGTGATTTTGTCTTGCCACTTAATACCATGTATTCTTCGCAGACACCGCATATGAAAGCTGTTTCTGTTGGTGTGAGTAAGTTGACCAGGTTTCACTGCCATAAAGAAGAGTACTAAGGACACAGGCTTGATAGACAAGGACTTTTGTTTTGGCAGTAAGCTTCCTGTTCTCCAAGATTCTTTTTGTTAACCTGTTCATTGTTGTTGCTGCCTTACCAATCCTGATGTTGATTTCATGATCTAGGGATAATTTGCTATTTAACCTCTGATCCTAAATATGTAAAATGGTCTACTATCTCCAGTTCGGCATCGTCATAAAGATTGATGGTACACCATGTGCACCTTGTGACATAATCTGTGTCTTCTTTTTGCTAATTGTTAAACCAAATTCAGAACAAGCATTGGAGAATGCAGATAGTAGACGTTGCAATTCTTCCTCACAGTCACGCCATCCAGATATTTACTTCTCTGCGTTTACCTTGTTATTTTTACCTGTAACTAAAATCTGCATAATTATTTGTCAAGGCTTCTTTTCAAATGTTATGTTTGACTACTGAATGTTGTTATTTACTCTTTGTACGAGGGCTATTCCAAAATCAACCCTTGATTGGGTGGTAAACATTTTAAAACTTGACAATAACATGTACGTGAATTGTTTATTATTGGGCTGTCGTTATTTGGTTTCACCACGACGATTTCTTCTAATTAAATGTTCGAGACAGAATTTACTTAATGTAATTTTTCCAGGCATTCCGTGTTAATTGTTGAACAAATATCTGCATTATTTTTATAAATGCGAAATGCAGAAATACATCATTATTTTTGTAATAATGTTTTTAATAATCAAACAATAAACACACTTCCACATCACAAGAACTCGTTTGACGGTGTAAACATGAAATCACGAACTTTATAATAAGAGGAAGAACTCATCAACAACGAGGATAAAATATGTAGGTGGTTGAGTTAGTTGTTAGTTTGTTGCATGTCCTTTACAGACAAAGCAGTCAATTCCGGCATTTTTGGCTGTTTTTGGTTTCTTCGCAAGTTTACTTTCAGTATTTTGCCATTGCTTTTAGAACGAACAGGACTCATATCATTGTAAGAAAACCAACACAAGACGGTCTGCTATTACAATCGCCCCCTGTTGTGTTGCGAACAGGGTTTGCGAATTTGTTTGAATCCCTTCGTAACCCCTTTTTCGAAGGGGAGGGGGTGGAGGGGGAGGGGGAAGGGGGTTTATCACCGTTTATTAATTCCATATTAGGGTTTTGGGTGACGAAGGGGTTTAAAAGTCGTCTCCCTGGCCTTCTAAAGGGTTAATCTGGGAAGGGTTTCCGTTCAGAAACAGTGCAAATTTTCCGAGACTTCTGGGGGTCATCCTGAAGCTAGGGGAGTTCGTGTCTTGTGCGGTGCTCTGGGTCAGGGGAAAAGAGACGGAGCCAAAATGGGTTTAAAACCCCGGGGGCAATAAGATTTGAGAAAAGAACCGAAAACATACACCTGGGCATTCGCATCCGAGCTCCTCCTCATCTTAAACAGCGGGGAAGACCCCCAAACCATGGAAACCAGTAGCAGTCTGATTAGGTGTCCGTGGGGCTTTTCCTGGAATCCTGAGTGTCGCCCATACCTCTGGCCCACCCCCCTACCACACCATTCTCTCCAGGCCGTGATGACTATCTGTTTTCCGCACATTCCCCCGATCCAAAACGACCCAACCCCCTTTTCCTTATCTGCATAAAATACGCCCAGAGGGGTGCTACCCGGGCCAACCCTGTCCGCCTGCTCGTCTCCCCCCACAAAAACACTCCTGGGGAAATGGAATAAGATGGAAAAAGGCTCCCAAACCCAAAGGGAAATCTCCCAAGCAGTTGTATTATCCATGTTTGGGGAAAACCGGGTACTGTTTATCAGCGCACGCTGGGAAATTAAATCACTTTCACCAGGCCTTAGGAAGCTATTAAATATTAAATAGCAACAAAAATCCAAACACTGAATCCTAGAAAAAAGGGGTCCATGCCCGCAAACCACATTCTCTAATGAAGAATCAATTCGCTGGGCTGGTCCCCTTTTTTTTTTCTGCGAGCTGCATTGTGGTAAACCCCCCCCCGGCGGCCGGAAAAAACGCATTAAAGACCCCCTCTGAAAAACTCACTAAAAACTTTTGGAATTCATAAAGACCCCTTTGGGGGACTGCTGCCGAAAAACCGAAAATTTTTGGCGTCATCATTACGCAAAGGTGCGGTCACTTTGAAGAACAGACTGCAAGAGCTGTGAAGAAAGGCTGGACGGGAAAAAACCCCTGCAGGATTGACCCCTTTTCAAAAAATTTCGAGCCAAAAAAAGCCTTATCAGCCATCTTAGGAAATCACTCACTTGCTTTCAACAACCCCACTGGATGAAATGAATGGCCATCATCATTCTTGATGGATAAACAACACGTCCGGAGGACAAAAGTTCAACAGAAAAAAGCTCTCTATTTTCGTTCTTGAATTAAAGCTAGGCATCTGTAAAGAAGATAGTTTGCCGTTGCTTTCCTTCTTGGCAGTGAGCATACTGTTCGATGACCGTAGCCATTGTCACTTTAAACTGATCTTCTGCCTAGTATCGCGAATTTGAAACAATAACCAACAACTACTTGTCGACTGCTTTTAAAAAACCTGGTTTCCTCGTCTCTTGATTCGCTGGAATTTGTTTAGTTCTCGCTATAAGCTTCTACTCCAACCTGACTACAAATTTTTAAAGTTCAGAAAATTTGACTGCCAATGTGACTTAAGATTTTAAAACTCTTCCAGATTATGAACCTTTCAACAAACCAACCAATTACTCAAATGAGTTATTATTGTGCAGCGAATGAGCCCACTGGCTTGCTAACATCGTGGTCAGAAGTTCGATTCCCGAAGTAACGGTATTTTCTTCCAAAAGTACAGCTGCAGTTACGTTCAGTTGGTGTAAGACCAACTGAAGGTGGGAAGGTATTGACGACAGCCTTAGAAGTACAGTTATATTTACATTCAGTTGGTGCAAGGACCAACTAAAGGTGGGAAGGTATAGGGGTGCCCGCCTTTTAAGTAAAAAAGCTGCTGTTTTTCGTAGTTGGGTTTGGGACAAAAGGGCCCTTCCCTGGAAGGTATAGACGGGCCCCCCTTAGAATACAGCTGCTGTTACTTTCAGTTTTTTACAAAACTAATGAAAGGGGGAATGTTTTTAAAGGGGTGGCCACCCCGGTGCTCCTTAGCAGTCATGTTTTGCTTCGTTCAGTTTCAGGTCAGGTAGGATACTGGAGTCAATTTCCAGATTTTTTTGAGGGAATTGATAAGATGGAAAAGAAATTTAAAAAGGGGTGGGGGAACCTCATCTTTTTTGGTTTTGTATTCTTCTTCTTCTTCTTCGTTCACCCGGATTTTTTTTTTTCGGATGCCCATTGCGTTGTGCCTTTTTTTAAAAGAAAAGGGCTGCGTTCTTGCGCCCTTAGGCCCACACCCCTCCCACTTCTGCGGGATTTGTTGACCGGTTTTCCCTTTCCCCGGGGGTTTTTATTCTATTGTTTGTAATCCTAATCTCCTATGAACACATTTTTTGTTTGCTTTGTACCGTCTTTTTAAAAAATACTGGAGAGTTTTGGCCATCAAAAAGACCTAACTTTAGGAAGGGAAAAATCCAACTGCACCTCCCTGGTAAGGTGGAAACAAAAATGGTGTAGCTAAAGCACCTGGGGCCAGTATCCTCGAGATAAGTGGACAACTCTGCACTTAGCAAACAGGCACTCACTTTCCCCTTTCAGTCGGGAAAAGGCTGTCAAAGGCAGAGGGAAAAGACTACCTTGGAAATTTTGGGAAAACAAGGGGAAAAACCCCTTCATTAAACTTCCCAAGACTTCATGGTAAATACATTTTAGAGATGTTATTGTCTTAGGACATCCTCCCCCGGGGGGGTTCATGACCACGGGACACAACCGTCACCCCTATGATGGCAAAAAACCCTAATAAAAAAAAATTTAGAGTAGGAAAATAGGATTTAGGTATTACTTAACTGTGAAAGTTTAACATTTTTCTAAATCGGGGGTTCTCAAACCCGTGGGGGAAATTTCCCCTCTCTCTCCCCACCCCCAGGGGGGGAAATTTTTGGGTTTTTCCCGGGGGGGGAAAATTTAAGGGTTATTTCAAGATCACGTTTAAAACAAGAAAACCCATTACTTGATATTGTTTTCCCTTCATACTTTGCAGTTATGTACGTCTCAATTTTTCTAAACTACATTTTATAAAGTAAATAAAACCCCCCAAAACATGTTTTTTTACGGGTGTTAAAACTTGTTTTGTATATGCTATTAAATCAGTGGTTCTCAAACCCTTTTTTGGCCCCTTTCCCCCCCCCCCCCCCCCCCCCTTTTACCATATTTTCAGAACGTCATCCCCCCCCCCCCCCCTTTCGTATTTCCTACCTAAAAATTTGGCCCGTGGCCCCTTAACCATATTTTCGGGAGTCATTCCCCCCTTTCGCATTTCCTACTAATCCCCCCGCTACGCCCCTAAAAAATTTATGTAATAATGAAAGCAAAATTAATTGCACATACAAAAACAAATCTGACGTCCACATAAAACATGATTTGTGGGTCTACTTACTTTATAAAATGAATTTTAGAAGGGTGAGACGTACAAACCGTACAGAATGAAGGAAAAACAATATCAAGTAATCGGTTCTTGTATTAACGCGATCGTGAAATAATCTTAATTCCCCCCCTGGAAACCTAAAATTCCCCCTGAACGAAAAATAGAGAGTGAGTTCTAAATGGCTGATAAGGCCTATTTTGGCTCGAAATGTTCTTTGACATGTGTGCATATCCTGCAGTGGTTTTTCTGTCCAGCCTTTTCTTCACAGCTCTTGCAGTCCTGTTTCTTCACAAGTGACCGCACCTTTGCGTAATGATGTACGCCACAAATTTCGGTCTTCGGCAGCAGTCTCCCAAGTGTCATTATGAATTCCAAAAGTTTTTAGTGAGATTTTCAGAGTGTCTTTAATGCGTTTATTCAGGCCGCCCGGGGAGCGTTTACCACAATGCAGCTCGCAGTAAAAAAAAAGTGACCAGCCCAGCGAATCTGATTCTTCATTAGTAGAATGTGGATGCTGGGCATGGACGCTCTTTCTAGGACTTCAGTGTCTAGGATCTTGTCTTGCTATTTAATATTTAATAGCTTCCTAAGGCAGACTGTGTGAAAGTGATTTAATTTCCTAGCGTGTCGCTGATAAACAGTCCAGGTTTCACAAGCATGGATAATACAACTGCTTTGTAGACTTTCAGCTTTGTTGGCAGCCTTATTCCATCTCTTATTCCATTCCTCAGGACGTGTTTGTGTGGTGGGAGACGAGCAGGCGGACAGATTGGCTGGGTATGCACCTCTCTGTGGCGTATTGGTGCATGATAAGGCATATGTGGTCGGGGTCGTTTAGGATCGTGTGAATAGTGCGGAAGAACAGATAGATCATCACGGCCTGGAGAGAATGGTGTGGTAGGGAGTGACCAGAGGTACTGGGCGACACTCAGGATTCCCAGGAAAAGCCATACGGACACATATCAGACTGCTACTGGTACCATGAGTTTGGGGACTCTTCCCCGGCTGTTGAAGATGAGGACGGAGCTCGGATGCGAATGCCCAGAGTGCTATGTTGTCGGTTCTTTGCTCAACTCATCTTATTGCCCCGGGTTTAACCTATCTGGCCCCGTCTCTCTCCGCTGACCGAGAGCACCGCACAAAGCACACGAACTCCGTAGCTTCAGCGATGACCCACAGAAGTCTCGGAAAATTGCACTCGTGTTCTGAACGACGCATTCCTAGATAACCTTCAGAAGGCAGGCAGACGACTTTAACCACTTCGTCACCGAAAACCCTAATATGGAATTAATAAACGGTGATACCACCTTCCCCCTCCCCCTCCACCGCCTGCGCTCTCGCAAACGGGTTACGAAGGCATTCAGCAGTCTCGCAAACCCTGTTCGCAACACAACAGGGGGCGATTGTAATAGCAGACCGTCTTGTGTTGGTTTTCTTACAATGATATGAGTCCTGTTCGTTCTAAAAGCAATGGCAAAATACTGAAAGTAAACTTGCGAAGAAACCAAAAACAGCCAAAAATGCCGGAATTGACTGCTTTGTCCTGTAAAGGACATGCAACAAACTAACAACTAACTCAACCACCTACATATTTTATCCTCGTTGTTGATGAGTTCTTCCTCTTATTATAAAGTTCGTGATTTCATGTTTACACCGTCAAACGAGTTCTTGTGATGTGGAAGTGTGTTTATTGTTTGATTATTAAAAACATTATTACAAAAATAATGATGTATTTCTGCATTTCGCATTTATAAAAATAACGCAGATATTTGTTCAACAATTAACACGTAATGGCTGGAAAAATTACATTAAGTAAATTCTGTCTCGAACATTTAATTAGAAGAAATCGTCGTGGTGAAACCAAATAACGACAGCCCAATAATAAACAATTCACGTACATGTTATTGTCAAGTTTTAAAAATGTTTACCACCCAATCAAGGGTTGATTTTGGAATAGCCCTCGTACAAAGAGTAAATAACAACATTCAGTAGTCAAACATAACATTTGAAAGAAGCCTTGACAAATAATTATGCAGATTTTAGTTACAGGTAAAATAACAAGGTAAACGCAGAGAAGTAAATATCTGGATGGCGTGACTGTGAGGGAAGAATCAAGTTATTCTCAT
>JACEFZ010023015.1:10000-35000 GCA_014155875.1 Cepaea nemoralis | reverse complement strand
GCCTGGGCGAAGCCGGGCCGGGTCAGCTAGTAACTTTATAAAGAACTCTTTTCTTCACCTTCACTGACAAAGATAAATTCCAGAGAATATTCTTTATCTTGTTAAATGCTACCTTCGCTTGAGCTCTTCAACATTTAACTTCATTAATACATCTTCCATCTGCTGTTATTAACGTCCCCACATACTTCAATATATCGACTTGTTTCAGATTGGTTCCATTCACCGTGGTGTTACAATTCACAATTCAGCAAACGTAATAAATGTGCATTTGTGTAAGCTGATTTGATGTGTATTGGTTTGTTGGTTAAACCAAAGGCACGAAATGCTATGGTTTGACACCCGATAGGATGTGAAGAAAAATAATAAGAGGCCCTATTTCTTCGACTCATCATCAACATATTGCAGGTCTTTCGCTGACTGCTGCTCACATTATAACCCCTCAGACAGATGTCCAATCCTCGGCCAGTTTTCCCACCTCAAACAAGTAGCCTAAGCAGCTTAACGTGTCTGTGATTTCATATGTCCCCCCTTGTGTTTGTTGACCGCTGCCTCTTTTTCCAAGAACTACGCTTTCCATTATTGTTCTCTCTAAAGGACTGTGACCTTAATATGGCTAAAGTATTTCAGTTTCCGAGACAGGATGGTGTTTAATGGGCCAGTTTACTTCGCTTTTCTGATCTCGATGAGTCAGTATTTGTCTATTTCGTGATCAACGATATTCTAAGAATGTTCTGCAACATGTCTGCTCAACAACTCAAGGTCTTCTTACTAAGTGGTTGTCACTAAGTCTTCCTAAGTAGGCCATGAGTCACATCCGTATGTTGTCACAGGAAGGATTCATGTTCGTAAAATGTTGACTTGTATGCGTTTGCTTGTTGTTTCCTGGTTACTTAAATTGTGCACACGTTATCAAGGTGTACTAATTACCCACTGAGTCTCCAGAAATTACAACAGTAAAGTTTATAAAAAGAAAAAGAAAAACAAAAAAGAAATAAATACGTTACAAACCACGATTAAGGAAGATACAATGAGGAAAAAAGATTATATTGTAGGTAATTGTTAACATGATATACATTCATAGTTACTTGCATATCCTTTACAGGACGAAGCAGTCAAGTCCAGCATTTTTAGGCTTTTTATGATTCCAGGGCAAGTTTGCGTTCAGTAGTTTGCCATTATTCGCCATATGGCGTGTAAAAATTTACTTTACTGGCTAAGTATGTAGTTTAAGATGTCCACTAAAGCTTCCTACAGGACGAAGCAGTCAAGTCCAGCATTTTTAGGCTGTTTGTGATTTCTGGGCAAGTTTAAGTTCTGTTATTTGTCATTGCTTTCTGAACGACTCGCACTCATCCGACTGCATGGAAACCAATGCAAGGTGATCTGCTTCCAAACCGCCCGCAGCTGTGTTTCGACTGCGGTATGCGGGATTGCGAACTGCATTCATAGCCGTCTCGACACAGAATGGGCTTCAAAGCGTGCCTAACCGAAACGAATACATAAACAATATAATGTCTACAAGTATTCCACGAAATACATTTCTCTCTCTCTCCCCCCCCCCCCCCCCCCCCACTCTGCAACCTAAAACGGATTTACAAGAATATGACCGTTAAACATCAAAAAAACTGTAAATGTATTTCTCCCCTATTGAATATAGTCAGGGAAATTAAGATTGTCAAAGTTTATTGTACAGGCACACATAGACAGGCGCTTGCGCCCGCACACAATAATATGCAAGCATGCGCGCGCGCGCACATACACACACACACACATGCACACACACACATACACAGTTCACACGCACACACACACAATCAGACACACACTTACACATTACATTGGATTCAAGTGAACACACCTGTTGAAGAATGTCAAGCCGAAGACATTCTTCAACAGGTGTGTTCACTTGAGGACTTAGAACCTGGCGAGGAGTGGGTGCAAGTGCCAACAGACTTCTGCACATCCTTTTCAGTTTGCATCCAACTAGATAGAAAATGCAGACAAGAAAATCCGGCTGCTGTTGAGGCTGAAGTACAAGCGTTGATTTTCGAGAATTCGCTAGACGGTGACGCGGTCATCTACACAGATGGGTCGGTCGTCCGACATGTGAGAAGCTCATGGGCCTTTACAGCTCGGGCCGGAGGGAGAATTGTGAAGGAGGACTCTGGTGCTTTCACTGAAACCACAAGTAGCCTGACCATGGAAGTCATGGCAGTAAGTAAAGCAATAACATGGCTCGAGACACAGACATTCACTAGGGCTTGTTTCCTTAGCGACTCAATGAACATGATCAAGAGGATAGAGGAGGGGTCGATCCGAAGAGAGTGGTTGCTGCCTCTGAAGCGGTCTCGGCTGCAAAGATTAGTTTCATCTTCGTGCCAGGTCATGCGGGAGTACAAGGAAATGAGCGGGCTCACAAGCTCGCAGGTGAGGCTACTGTGGAGGGCGGACGCGCCATGGACCAGGCTGACATTCTGAATGCTCTACGAGAAGTGAGACTTTTGCGAGAACCAAGTGATGACTGTGAATCTACAACAATGGCCAGACTGCGGGAGCAGCAAATTAAAAGAGGGGTGGCCAAACAAGAACACTACGCAGGAAGCCAAAGAAGATTGATAAACCAACACAGAACTGGCGTCGTTAGCCGCTACACGCTGTCGACTAACTAACTAACTAACTAACATTGGATTCACATAAACACTTAAGCACACGGGCGTGCATGGATGCATGCGCGTATGTATGCACTCACGCACTCAATCACGCACTAACGCAAAGCGCAGGTACGCATGCACATGTGCACAGACAGATGCATACATCCATGGCTATCATATGTGCGTGTAAGTGTGTATAAAACATCGTTTCTTTCGCTTTCTCGCTTTGTACCTATGTGTCTACTTATCTAACTGTTGTATTGATCGGTAGATTCATCCTTGCATGTATCCATGCGTCCATCCTACCATTAAAAATGTGCACTAAATAGCCATGAAATTAAAAATGTATGCATATTGAAATAAAATACAAGGTGCACATTTTATTTACATGAAATACAAAGTACAAACTTTATTTCCGTGAAATGACAAGTGCTAGTTAATGTCATTAAAAACCAAGTTGACACTCTAATGCCATGAAATACAAAGTTCCCACTCTAATGCCATGCATTACAAAGTACAAACTCTATTAAAATAAAGCGCACATTTTATTGCCATGAAATACAAAGTGCACACTTTATTGCCATGAAATACAAGGTGCACACCCTATTGTCATGAAATACAAAGTGCACACTTATTGTCATGAAATACAAAGAACTGGCTCTATTGTTGTGAAATACAAATACATAGTGTACACTCCGCTGTCATGAAATACAAAGTGGAATGTTCTGTTGTCATGAAATATAACGTACTCTCTCTCTCTCTCTCTCTCTCTCTCTCTCTCTCTCTCTCTCTCTCTCTCTCTCTCTCTCTCTCTCTCTCTCTCTCTCTCTCTCTCTCTGTGTCTGTCTGTGTCTCTCTGTCTTGTCGTGGAATGCAATGTCTAACAGCAGTATAACCCTTAAACATAAGGCAAACATATGTACACATTAAACACAAGATTACTCATAGGACCAAAATATCAATATATTAAACGCAAGATTTGATATAGAACCAAGGCGTCAACATATTCAACAAGAAACAGGAGCCCAGATGAAAATACGAAACGCAAGATTTGATATAGAACCAAGGCATCAACATATTCAACAAGAAACAGGAGCCTACATGAAAATACAAAACGCAAGATTTGATATAGAACCAAGGCATCAACATATTCAACAAGAAACAGGAGCCTAGATGAAAATACGAAACGCAAGATTTGATATAGAACCAAGGCATGAACATATTCAACAAGAAACAGGAGCCTAGATGAAAATACGAAACGCAAGATTACTCACAGAACCACGATATCTTCTTCTTTGCGTTCATCCGGAGTGTTTTTTTCAGGTGTGATTGCGGTGTGTCTGGTTAGGCACCCTTGGGTCGAAACCCTTAGGCCAACATATCCGACATTTAGCGTGCATTTTTGACCAGGTTAGCATTCCTGGGAGACTCTCACTTTTGTGGTACTGTCCACCTCCCAGCTGGTCAAGTTGGAACAGTCGATGACTGCACGGTCATCCCTCAAATGAAGGCAGGGACAGTCCATAGCATTTTCCTCCATCCTTTGTGGCTTCCATAATTGCAGAGCCGACACATAACGCTCTGGTGCTGGGCTCACCGAGGGAATCGTCACGTCCTGCTCATGGCTGCTTTAATTCCTCACTTCAATATATTGGGCATTTCGTTCGCCCCGGGCCGTTCCCGCACAAACCAGACACGTCTGCAGACGGTATCCACTCAGCAAGTTTTCGGGCATGTGCTTGTCGTTGCGCCCGTCAGAGCTGTTCCAGGCACGACAGACATTCGGAAAACTACCTAGTCAGAGCTGTTCCGAACAAGAGCGGCATTCGGAAACTATGTAGTCAGAGCTGTTCCTAGCACGAGAGACATTCGGACGAGACATTTCACTCGGACGTAAATGCGTAGTGCCAATTTTTAGTTTGCCACCCGTAAGACGGCACTTCCGACTTCAGCAGGCATTTTTTAATGAGGTTAGCCTTCCTCGGGCTTCGAGGCACGTTAGACTCATTGTTGTGATGTCGCCCACATCTCAGCTGGTCAAGATAGAACGATTATCGACATCACGGTTAACCCTCAAGGGAAAGCAGGTTCAGACCATGGGCCTATCCAAGGCTATCCAAGGAGGCTTCCATAATTGCAGAGCCGGCACATATTGCTCTGAGACTGGGCTCACCCAAGGAGTTGCCACGTCCTGCTCATGGCTGCTTTAGTTCCTCACTTCCATGTGTTGGGCATCTCGCTTGCCACTGGTCGCTCAAGCACACACCAGGAACGGTCAGACTGCGGGCGACATCCACTCGGTAAGCATTTGCTTTTGACTTCGGACCACGCAATGTATTCGCTAGCCGTGCGTTCCATTTCGTGTTATTGAGACGTTTTTTTTCACTTTTGTCTACACTCTATGAGTTAGATACAGACAGTTTTCGTAGCCATTTCATTCGACTGGGACACTTTCTGCATTTTTATTCTCGCTCACGAGGTTGGCTACATGTGCTGCCGACTCAGCACCTTACCTCCGTGCAGCAGTGAACGAGAAACGGCCAGGCCCTCTCATCCGGGAATCCGTCATATCCCCCAGCTGAGAGCCTTCGAACAAGTATCAGAACTGGGCATGTAGCGTGCTCAGTATCCCACATCTATTTTTCGGTAGGTGGGTATCGGCCCGGCTCTCACGGGTTTGTGGCTTAGAGGCCTTTAGCCTAACCCCTCGACAGAGAGCCTTAGAGTATTGTCCGGACCAAGAACTTCTGCCTTCGTGTGCCTGATTTTAAACTTTTGACTGCTATCCTCAGTTTACCTGCAGAGCAGCAGGTTGTGTCTCTCTTAGTCTGGCCCCTATCCCATAAGCTGTCCGATATGTAGTTTTCATCCATCGGCAAGCACATGGGGTCGATGGGACACGCAAGCTCCCCCACCACGACAAGGTGGAGACACATCGGGGGAGAACCACGATATTATCATATTCATCACAAGATTACACACGGAACCAAGATATTATATTCATCACAAGATTACACACAGAACCAAGATATCAACATATTCAACACAAGACAGTTCTCCCTTGCCTCCCTCAAAGACCACCAGAATATTTCCTCGGTGACGGATCTATATGCTCGGAAGCACTAGCGTGTATCCTGGAAACGCGAAATCGAATAACGACCTCCACGACTGTGCTAAATTGTCAGCCAACACCACGCACCACAATCTATCCAGATAAGGAGAAGATGTCCCAAAGTTAGCCAGAAAATTACATGACTAATTCCACGGGAAGATCTAAGCCAAGCCCACGCGAGGATTGCCACTGTTGTAAACAACTATACCTGTTTATAGTACACATAATGTCTACACAATGTACTGACAGACATAACTGTTTTTCAGCATCATTATCAACGTCATTATGTCCCAAGTACAAGGCATTACAACACACAGTAAATTTCCTGCAGCAGAGAGAAAAATTCATGAGAGAGAAGATTCGTAAAGAAGTTATCATCAAAACCGACAGATAACTGAGCTCAAATATAACCTAGGCAATGACAGCCGGTTGAACGAGTTACAAGTTGTTGTTGTTGTTGTTGTTTTGTTGTTGTTGTTTTGTTGTTGTATTGGAATGGGGGGGGGGGGGGGAATGCAACGCACACTCATCACAGTCCCCTGGAAAGACGCTGAATCTCTCGCCAGTTCCCTTGCCTCAAGGAGTTTATGTCCAGGGTATCTTGAACATCCTGTGTCTCACTCCTTCTTCCAGAAATCAAGCTTTCCATGTGTGGTCTCTCTAAGCCACGGCAACTGAGTTGAATCAAGAAACAACATTACAACTCTCAGCACATCTCGTATGTACTTCGTCTCCATCTTCAACAAACAGCGAAAAGTCCCAATACTCAAGGAACCAGATGCAGTCTGATTGTGTGTCTGTCTGGCCTTTCCATCCCAATGTTTATTATGTTCTAAGAAGCTGAATTTGTGTGCTCACAAAGATCCTATAATAACATTTTTGCCAAACTGAAATAATCACCATCAACAAATGTTTCAGCTCTATGTGTGGTTTAGAAGTTTTTGATCTTTCCATTTCACAGATGTTTTGTCGTGTGCCGTTCTCTGTAATGCAATGATGTCTGCATTCATAGATCGTTACATGCTTCTTTAATAAATGCTGTCCTTGCTCTATCTCTTCCTCCTGCGAGATAACCCCTTGACAATGTTGACTCCTGAATGTAAAGAATTGGTGACAGCCTTAATTATTTATAATATTTACCACAATGTTTATTATATTCACTACAATGTTTATAATATGCACCGCAATGTTTATAGTATTCACCGCAAGCTAATTCTACACACACATTATTATATCCATCCATCCATCATGTGCCATGCCGATAAGCGTGGGCGGTCATGTTTCGCCAACTCACTCGATCACCAGAGTCGTGGATCAGCTCCGTGTTCCTGTCTCGACCATGCTACGTGGCCAAGCCATCCAGGTATTTACTTCTCGGTCTTCCCCTTGGTCTCTTCCCTTCGATCTTGCCAGTTGTCACCAAGTTCTCCACCCAATTCATTTCTTCCCATAACATGCTCGAAAATGGTGAATGTCTTCGTCTAATGTCTCTAATCAGTTTACGATCTTCATTTGTTTCTTGAAGGACTTGTTCATTGGTTTTTCTGTGTGTGCATGGTATTCTTTGCATTTTCCTCAGAAGCCACATTTCCACAGCCATCAGATGTTTTATCAGCTTGTCTGCTCATTGTCCACACAATATTATATATTACTATTATAATTTAGAACATCCCCCACAACGTATAGCACAAGTTAATCCTACACATGATACTAAACAACTTATATTTACTACCTGTTAAACCGGTGTCCGTGACTTACAGAATAGTGAAATTTGCAGTTTCGTAATTCTCAGACACACCGCGTCAAGGCTTCTCTGCCGATTTGAAAGCAGATCACTTTGCGTTGATTTCACTGGTACGATATGTCGGCAGTTTAGAAAGCAATGGCAAATCACTGAACCAAAGTTGCCTCGTAAATCATAAACAGCCAATATATGCACGGTCGTGTAAGGGACACGCCTCCCTCTAACTCCCGTTAATTTGCCGAAAACACTGATCTCAAGTGCTAAAGGGAAGCTGACATTTCTTCAAACAGTTTTGATTCGATTAGCAATGATACTCATCACATCCCATAATTTCGCGACCTCGTACACGTAAATCCTATCATGCCACACCCGACCTGTATATCTGCCACGAAATTGCCCGAACCTTTGTCAGCCCTGATTATTAACAACACAGCTATTCGCCAACTACGCAATGTGAAATAATGAGGCCATGAACGGTTCAATAGATTTCCTTCTTACGAAACCTTGTAGAATATTATTGGCCGTTATATTTGCCAACTGTTTAGATATAACATTGATTACTGTGTTAATATAAATGTGCCTGCTGTGTAGATATTTAAGGCCCTACTGTGTAGACATATGCGTCCCCATAGTGTAGACAGATAGATGCTACTGTGTAGACATATACTTTCCCACAGTGTAGACATATCCATTCCCACAGTGTAGACATATCCATTCCCACAGTGTAGGCATATCCATTCCCACAGTGTAGACATATCCATTCCCACAGTGTAGACATATCCATTCCCACAGTGTAGGCATATCCATTCCCACAGTGTAGGCATATCCATTCCCACAGTGTAGACATATCCATTCCCACAGTGTAGGCATATCCATTCCCACAGTGTAGACATATCCATTCCCACAGTGTAGACATATCCATTCCCACAGTGTAGACATATCCATTCCCACAGTGTAGACATATCCATTCCCACAGTGTAGACATATCTATTCCCACAGTGTAGACATATCCATTCCCACAGTGTAGACACATGCATTCTTATTGTGTAGATATATAAGACCTTCATCCATGATCAAAGCAGATACACAAGACTTCATCCATAATCTAAGCAGATACACTAGACCTTCACCCATTATCTAAGCAGATACACAAGAGTTCGTCCATAATCTAAGCAGATACACAAGACTTCATCCATAATCTAAGCAGATACACTAACAACAGAAAAAAGGAACACGTTTGGGCACACTTGAATCAAGTCAAATTCCCTCATTTGGCTTCTCCAAAAGAACAGGCCTTATTGAACACACTGGATCAATTGGTTATCCAATAAACATGCCATTACAGAGTTACAGAGTAGGTCTAACCCGGACCTTCACTAACAAATGTAGACTGACAATTTATGCCTAGCCATCTCATTAGCCCCATAAGTAAAGCGTCCCAATGACGCAAGCATGGGTCACATGACAAAGATACCAGGCTACTATGCTGTGCCTATTACATTCATCATCATCATGAGCCCTGCAAGGCGACATAGTATTTAACTTCTTTCAGACTCAGTTGGTATATGTACTCGGGATAATTTCAAACGCCCAGGCTTCCATGCGAAACTGTCAACTCACAAACTGTCAACCACCCGCTGTCTGTACTACCCAAACACTGTCCCATAGTTATAATTTCTTCCTCGTCAATTTTGTGGGATCTCTCGCTTTGAACTCAAACGTAGACCATACACAAGCTGCTTCTTCTGGTGTGTTTGAATTAGCTTTCCCTATTACCAGTGTCTCTTTCATCAAGCGAACCCACTGCGAATTCTAGGGTACTTGTATTTTACGTCCCCAGTCAAGGAAGAGAAGTCAACATTTTAGTCCAACTGACCGGTTTGGGGTTGAGCCCGCAACCTCGACATCAGCACACCGGAAGTTTAAGAGCGAGAGCTCTTATTTATTCCGCCGTGCTGACCTTTCGGGGTCATTATTTCTCATGGTGTGTCCAAACAATGATGCATCTCTGGTCATTTCGCGGATTATACTCTGGTTTATTAACATGGTTCCCTCCTACCCCCAGCCATAGCCAGTAAATTCTGAACATGTAAGGAAGAGCTATAGCTGGTCGATTATGTGACTGACAACAAAGAATCATCGTGTCAAAAAATGAATATATTTTGAATCTCTTTTAGAATGTTTATTTGGGCTTACGTTGATGAACACTTATTCCTTCGTGTGGGGACTGTCGTCGTTTGGATGTGGCAAGTTCGAATCCCGATGTCCCCACGGCTTTCAGTTTTTTATACTGCCCAACGTATCCTACGATCTGTTTCTTTCCTTTACTATCACGAGTGCTTGTCAATGCATGTTAACTTATTTCTTGGGTGTTCGTAAATACTGGGACAGCACGTAAACGGCCAATCGAACAGTTCCCTTGGTTGCAGCTGTTTCTTTAAAGAAGTCTCTAGTGTTAATTCTGCTTGAGCAGGTGAACCGTAGAGTACTAATCTGTGACACCGGCAGTCCTGCCACTGCTAGGCTAGAAAAATGTGACAGTGTTTAGATAAACCCCCGCAGCAACCACTAAGTTACCAGGCATCTAATAACTGAACGCAGCAACCACCATGCTACATGACATTTAATAAATGAACGTAGCTTTCCCAGTGACTGAAGTGGTAAGGGGGATTACTACCACTTTACCACTTGACTAACAGGGATCTGAAAACTGTAATATGATATTACTACCTGCCATCTAATAACATTAATATGACATTACTACCTTTCATCTAATAACAATAATATGATGTTACTGCCTGTCATCTAATAACTTAAATATGATGTTACTACCTGTCATCTAAAAAACGTTAGTATTTTAGAACTTCCAGCCATCTAATAACTTTTGTATTATGTTACTACCTGTCATCTAGTAACATTAATATTATATAACAACCAGTCATCTAATAACTTTAATATGATGTTACTACCTGTCATCTGTACAGATAACATCACAATAGAAATGATCAATGCCTTAGAAGAATATGGAATAGACCAAGTCACCAGACTGCTGAACGCAAAATATGATGCTGGAGATATACCTCCTGAATTATGTAATTCTAAATTTATTGCAATCCCAAAGAAATCAGGAGCCTTGGAATGTGATCAACATCGAACAATTAGTATAATGAGCCACATCACGAAGATTTTGCTGAGAATTATCATGCAAAGAGTTAAGAAGAAAATACAATCCGAAAAATGAGAAGAACAATGTGGGTTTGTAGAAGGCAAGGGTACAGTAAATGCTGTGTGTATACTGAGTACAATAATTTAACGTTCTATAGAAGTAAACAAAGATCTATATCTTTGCTTTATTGACTACACAAAGGCTTTCGATAAAGTGAGACATGTCGACATGATAAGGATACTTGAAGATCTACAAATTGATGGAAAATACCTTAGACTGGTAAAAAGCATATATTGGAAACAATAAGTTGCTATCAGAATTGATAATAACATAGGTCAATATCAGCCCACTAAAAGAGGTGTGAGGCAGGGATGAGTAATGTCTCCAGATCTCTTTTCCCCGTTCTTTGAAAATATTTTCAGAAATATAGAAGATATGGAAGGAATCAACATTGGGGGAAGATAACATCAAAAAAATTAGATATGCAGATGATACAGTCTTGATTGCAGACAATGAACAGGACCTGAGACATTTAATAGATGCGGTTGTTGCACACAGTACCTCTGTGCCACTCTACGCCTAGGGAAACAAGTTCAACACGTATAAAATGACATCGACGTACCTCTGTGCCACTCTACGCCTAGGAAACAGGTTCAACACGTATAAAATGACATCGACGTACCTCTGTGCCACTCTACGCCAGGGAAACAAGTTCAACACGTATAAAATGACATCGACGTACCTCTGTGCCACTCTACGCCTAGGAAACAAGTTCAACACGTATAAAATGACATCGACGTACCTCTGTGCCACTCTACGCCTAGGAAACAAGTTCAACACGTATAAAATGACATCGACGTACCTCTGTGCCACTCTACGCCTAGGAAACAAGTTCAACACGTATAAAATGACATCGACGTACCTCTGTGCCAGGGAAACAAGTTCAACACGTATAAAATGACATCGACGTACCTCTGTGCCACTCTACGCCAGGGAAACAAGTTCAACACGTATAAAATGACATCGACGTACCTCTGTGCCACTCTACGCCTAGGAAACAAGTTCAACACGTATAAAATTACTTCGACGTACCTCTGTGCCACTCTACGCCTAGGAAACAAGTTCAACACGTATAAAATGACATCGACGTACCTCTGTGCCACTCTACGCCTAGGAAACAAGTTCAACACGTATAAAATGACATCGACGTACCTCTGTGCCACTCTACGCCTAGGAAACAGGTTCATCACGTATAAAATTACATCGACGTACCTCTGTGCCACTCTACGCCTAGGAAACAGGTTCATCACGTATAAAAAGCAATATATTGTTCTGATAATATCTATCCACACGATCCCCGCGTCATCAAGCATGTGTCTGGGCTAAACTGCATGCACGAGGAGGCTTTAGCATTAGTTCTACGCTTTGATCCTCAGGAATCGACTTAATATGGAATACAATGTTGGACATTGATTAGTTCTCTTGCTTACCAGTACAAAGGTTCACGTTTCAGTGGCCATTAGTGGCGGATTGATGTTTCTTCCCAGAGTAGTAAGGCTCTGCGAAATGGGGGGGGGGGGGGGGGGGGGGGGCGGCGCTGGTAAAATGAGTAGGGACGGCATGAAGGAATGGCTATTACAATTTAAGTTGTGGAAGGTATTGATTATTTTACCAATTACGCAAAGGAGTGTACCCACCACATAATCATGTGGTGTTGTATCAGACACATAGCCATTCTCGGATACGGGTGAAAATCTAGGTGGAGCGGTGTGCACATTGCACACGATATAAATCTAGATGGAGCGGTGTGCACATTGCACACGATATAAATCTAGGTGGAGCGGTGTGCGCATTGCACACGATATAAATCTAGGTGGAGCGGTGTGCACATTGCACACGATATAAATCTAGGTGGAGCGGTGTGCGCATTGCACGCGATATAAATCTAGGTGGAGCGGTGTGCACATTGCACACGATATAAATCTAGGTGGAGCGGTGTGCACATTGCACACGATATAAATCTAGGTGGAGCGGTGTGCACATTGCACACGATATAAATCTAGGTGCAGCGGTGTGCACATTGTACACGATATAAATCCCTTGACAATTGAACATCGGAAGGAGGCCGAATAGAAGGCCGTCCAAATAATTTAAAACCATGCCCAGAAAAGAATAAGTGTAGCGAGTGCGATTGTTATATGTGTGTGTACATACATTAGGATCCTCGACGGTGCAATAGTTTCCGTGCACTGTGTCGTGATTATCCTTGTTTGACCTAAGCGAGAAGACGGACCGCCCTTAAAAGTACAACGTGCAACGATTGTGATACCTTCACTAAACTAACCAAATAATCCGTGCAATGGGCGCCAGATCATTTCCAGAATTTGGTGGTAATTAAGACGGTTGACGACGGGGAACGGAGCTGAAAACCTCACCTCACTATGTAACATAATAAACCTTGTATTACCTTACATCTTTGCGGCAGTATTTTTTATTGAATTATCTATGTTACTACTGTTATGTATGATTTTTTGGGTAGAATATGAAGCATGGATGTTGCAAATGACTGAAAAGACTGCGCAGATACTTCCAACGCCAGTTAATTATAATTAATTACAATAATTATTAGTCAACGGCAAACCACTTAAACTGGTGTGCAACTTGCCCAAACATAACTGAATCCAATTTGAATGGTTTAATATTATGCTAATGCTCGAGTTTGTAAGCTAATCATAAGTAAACACGTTCGTTTCCTAGCCTTATATGTAATGATGTATCGAACAACACCAGAACGCGATTTCTACAGCAAGCACATCCCAAACACGCTCTCCACAATTAATGTAACAAATTGGGTAACGCGAGATCCAGTTACATACAGCTATAACATTAACGTAACAAATAGGATAACATACATCCTGTTGACATACAGCTATAACAAACTCAAAATATTCTACTTTGCAAATTATAATAACTCTTTCACGTCACAAATGCCCTTCTCTCTAGGCCACGGGTTGCAGTCTGGTGACAATGGATTATCTGGAACCATTGGGGGACACATGATCAACATAGATCTTATTCCTGTCACTCGAATGTGCTGTGCTGAAACAATATCTGGTAACACTCTAGCACGCCCCTCGGCAGATGTGAAGTACCAGTACGCCCGTTGTTGCTGTGGGCTTCTTTTTTTTTCGAACTTGGAGAGGTGGAAATAAGCACCGCAGCACAGTCTTCGTGGAGCTGTAAATTCGGTACCATATCGGAAGCGCTGGAACGCAAATTATTCCTCCCCACGACGCTTGACGGCAGAAGTGGAAGATGATGATGATGATGATGATCGGAAGGAAAAGCTACACATTCTCATTCCGATGGATGCAAATCATTTTTAATGCTGAAACGAGATGAAAACCAATGCATCGGACTTCGTTACAACTCTGTCATCAAGAAGATTCACAAACGAACCAATGAACCAACAAACTAACAAACCAACGTTACTAATTTTGCTGCATTACATTTGTCGACTATGTTGTTATAGCGTGCCCTTTTTGCTGGATCAAATCTTACGGTGTTTGTTACACTAAATTATATTATCAGTTCTATTGATGTCATTAGTTATGTTCTTTGTCGGTTGGAGAATTAATGGAAACGCGGCAAAAGGAAAACAAAGATACAAATATCTGGATGACTGTGGCATAATCAACAGATGCTGTGTCAGACAGAGTCCTATTAGTAAAATTAAACGGAAGACCTTTTACAATAAATGTCATTCAAGTATATGCCCCAACAAGTGAAAGCAGTGAAGAAAGCATAGAGGAATTTTATAATGACGTGGAGTCTGCTTTGAAGAACTGCAAAAAATCAGAAATAAATATCATAATGGGTGATTTCAACGCAAACATAGGACAGCAAGGCGATGGATGCAGTGTAGGCAACCATGGTTTGGGAGAGAGAAATGAAAGAGGATACAAACTTGTAGAATGGGCAAAAGAACAAGAAATTGTTGTAGGAAACACATGGTTTAAACAGCATCCTAGAAGATTATGGACATGGAGGAGTCCAGACAGCAGGATTAAAAACCAGATAGATTACATCCTGATTAGCAAAAGGTTTCGAAATGCGTTAACAGTCGTAAAAACAGTTCCAAATGCAGACTGTTACAGTGATCACAGATTCATTACAGGCACATTGAGGGTAAAGTTACAGAAAGTCAAGTATACAGCAGGAAACCCTAAATATGACTTGTACAAATTGAAAACTGACAAAGAAATACAAGATAATTTTAACATAGAAGTAAAGAACAAATTTGATATATTGTCTGATCTAGAGATCCTGTTTCAAGATGTAGATGATCAATGGGAAACGATGAAGAATTCAATCAGTTGCGCAGCAGAAAAAACTATTCCAAAAGTAAAGAAAGTGGGCCGTAAGACATGGATGACTGAAGAAATTTTACAACTAATGGAAACAAGAAGACAGAACAAAAATAATCCTGCCAAATATGAAGAAATTCACAGAAAAGTGAGAACCTTATGTAAGGAGGCAAAAGAAACATGGCTTGAGAAAAATTGCAGAGAAATTGAAAAACAACACAACAGTAACAATGCGAAACTAATGCACAAAAGAATTCAGGAGCTTACTAATCAAAGAACACGTACATCAGCAGGCTGCCTAAAGACAAAAGATGGAAGAGTCATAATAGAAAAAGATCAGATCTTACATGAATGGTCAGATTATGTGAAAAACCTTTATGATGATAACAGAGACGAAAAGTATGATGTCCAAAATAATAATGAAGGACCAGCAATTTTAAAGATGGAGGTTCAGAATGCGCTTAACCATATGAAATCTGGCAAGACCCCCGGTTCAGACAGCGTCACAACAGAAATGATTAATGCTTTAGAAGAATATGGAATAGATAAAGTTACCAGTCTGCTTAATACAATATATGATACTGGAAATATACCTCAGGAGTTATGTAATTCTGTATTTATTGCAATCCCAAAGAAATCAGGAGCCTTGGAATGTGATCAACATCGAACAATTAGTATAATGAGTCACATCACGAAGATTTTGCTAAGAATTATCATGCAAAGAGTTAGGAGGAAAATACAACCTGAAATAGGAGAAGAACAATGTGGGTTTGTGGAAGGCAAGGGTACAGTAAATGCTGTGTATATACTGAGAAACATAATCGAACGTTCTATAGAAGTAAACAAAGATCTACACCTTTGCTTTATTGACTACACAAAGGCTTTTGATAAAGTGAGACATGTCAACATGATAAGGATGCTTGAAGATCTACAAATTGATGGAAAAGATCTTAGACTTTTAAAAAACATATATTGGAAACAACAAGCTGCCATAAGAGTTGAGAATGAAGTAAGCCAATATCAGCCTATTAAAAGGGGTGTGAGACAGGATGTGTAATGTCTCCAGATCTGTTTTCCCTGTACAGTGAAAGTATTTTCAGAAATATTGAAGATATGGAAGGAATCAACATTGGGGGACGATGCATCAATAACATTAGATATGCAGATGATACAGTCTTGATTGCAGACAATAAACAGGACCTGCAAAATTTAGTAGATGCGATTGTTACACACAGTGAACAACTAGGGTTAGAATTAAATTGTAAAAAGACACAGATTATGGTCGTCACTAGGAAGGACGAAATACCACAATGTAATATACAAGTAAATGGGAATATTCTTCAACAAGTGAGCAGGTACAATTATCTCGGAACAGTAATAACATCTGATGGGAGATGCCTTGAAGAGATTAGAACAAGAATCGCCATGGCAAAAGTAGCCTTTAGCAAGATGAAAAACATATTGACCAATAAAAAGATGTCAATTGAAACGAGAAAAAGAGTGTTGAGATGCTACATTGAACCTGTACTTTTATATGGATGTGAAGCGTGGAAAATGAGCAGTCAGGCTGAAAAACATCTGATGGCTGTAGAGATGTGGTGTCTGAGGAAAATGCAAAGAATACCATGGACAGCCAGAAAGACCAATGAACAAGTCCTTCAAGAAACAAATGAAGATCGTAAATTGATTAGAGAAATTAGACGTAGACAGTCAACATTTTTTGGGCATGTTATGAGAAGAAATGGATTGGAGAATTTGGTGACAACTGGTAAGATCGAGGGGAACAGACCAAGGGGAAGACCTAGAAGCAAGTACCTGGATGGCTTGGCCTTGTGGCATGGTCGAGACAGAAACACGGAGCTGATCCACGACTCTGGTGATCGAGTGAGATGGCAGAACATGACCGCCCACGCTTACCGGCATGGCACATGATGGATGGATAAGACTGGTGATCACGTGAGAGAACCAACCATGACCACTCACGCTTATCAGCAAAGCACATGATGATGATAATCGACATTCATCAGATAGTACTGTTAATGAAATATGTAGCGTAATGTGAATATATATGTTTTAGTTAGTTGCATGTCCTTTTACAGGACGTAGCAGTCAACCCCAGCATTTTGGCTGTTCGTGATTCCTGGGTAAGTTTATGTTCAGTAGTTTGTCATTGCTTTCTGAACGACGAGCACCCATACAATTTCATTTAAAAAAACAACAACAACAACAACACAGCTGTGTTTCGAACGCTGGTATGCGGGATTACGAACTACGTCCGAAACGTCTTGGCCATGGAGCCGTCGTGAATATAATACATAACTAAAATAGGAAAGTGTCATTTATATGTACAATACCACAACTTGTCATTTACAAGAAATGGTAACCACAATCAGATATTGTAGGATGATAAAGATTTATTCCATCGAGTACACTGCGTCACGGTGATATGAGATTAGTTGATCTGGGGCCTACCTCGCTGGTTCCCACTCTCTATATATATTTTATGGTACACATTTTACAAAGTTGGGTCGGGCCGATAAAATAACACTTCTACACGTCTCAAGGCGCACTGTGAATAAAGTGTAAGAATCATATTTATTTGTATCAACCAGTCAGCACTCTGTGGGTGACGTCAGTATCATGCAGGCCGCCTTTATCTTCCAGACATTTCCTGTGCCCACTGTAGGCTGCGTCGACCTGGGTGACAAGGTCTATTTAAAAATCCGTTTCGATGCGGATTTGAACCAATGCCAGCCGGACCAGCAGGCGAGCGCCTAGCCACTGCGCTACCTTGGCTCTGGGTCGAATCCATAGCAAGTCAAAAAATGCGGCTGTCCTCAGCTAGTGAGAAGGATCGAAACAAAATTATTAACAGCTATACTATCGCATGTACTGGGACAATTAGCTTAAGAAAATATTTAGTTTTGTCGTACGCTATAACGAATAAATGTGTACAAATCTATACTAACAGATGGCTACGAAACCAGACTTACAGTGAAGAAGAGAATCCATCGAAGCACTGCTAGAGTTCACATCTGCGTGCCCAGGCCCTATTTCACTGTTCATTTCAAACACACGCCGGCTGTCTGCCCTAATGTGGCCTCACTTAACAACTAAAACTACCACGATAAGAGAGGCTCGGCTAATCCAACTTCACAGCGCTAATCAAGACGTTACATTGATTTGCTGATCTACTCTGCCATTGAAAACAACACGTAACGTCAAGTAGAGGATTTGTTCATTGACAAGTTTATCCTAGAGCACAGGTTTCTGATAATTCACAGCACGGCAGGACCACAATTTTTCAGGTCAAGTGAAATCAACCAGGTGGAACACGGATCTTGGGAAGACAAATACAAAACAAGCAAACGGGTTTGGTGGGTTCAACAATGAAAGAGATTATTAAAGCACGGGTTACCAGTATTGTCTGCCGTTTGGCATGTGGGGGAGGAGGGGAAAGCCATGTGTGTAGTCACTGGAGTCTCCTGTAAGGTTTCAGGTGCTGGATTCCAGTTAACTCTACATAAATGAATAATTAGCTATTGATTTCCGCGAACAGAGTGTCAAAGCTGGAGACATAAAATGGTATCCCTGACAACAGAGAGACAAAGGCAGCTGCTAGCACATCTGTTGTTGTGGGTAAACTGTGTCGAGTGCAGAGTTGGCCGTGTGTAAAAGTAGCTGGCGTCTTCACCAGCAGCTTGTAATTTGACAGGGATGGGTTCGAATGCGGGTTTCTCTTCAAGACTTACTAAACGAGATGAAAGTGCGAAAATCATACTATTTTCGGCACATAAACGCTAGTCTCATAGAAAATACTGTCTTTTCGGGTGTGTAGTGTTAGGCCTTCATATATTCTAGGCTACCACATGTGAGATGGTATGGCAGGCTTCCTTCCCCTTCACCTATCCTTCAGAGATAATTCCCAGAAAATTGTGAAAATTGTTTGGCACCCATTTTATTTTAGACTGGTTCGACACCAAAACAGCACGGGTCGGAAAAATAATCTTGTCTCCGCAGAGGATTGAACCGGGACAATTATCTTGGCAGACGAGCGTACTAAACACATGGCACAGCGGCTCTTTTCGGCACATGATCGATGACTGCATAAATTAGGTCTGACGGAACAATGATCCAGTTTGGCACTGGCAGAAAGGACCGTAAAAGAGTTAGTTAGTTGCATATCCTTTACAGGACGTCGCAGTCAACCCCAGCATGTTTTGGCTGTTTGTAATTTCTTGGCAAGTTTACCTTCAGTAGTTTGCCATTGCTTTTTGAACGACCAGCACTTACACCCTTGTATGGCCACCAGTGCAAGGCCTTCTGCTTCCACATCGCTCACAGCTGTGTTTGGAACGCGGTATGCGGAATTATGAATTGCGTCGGTAACTGTCTGCCACAGAGCCGTGCATCACCCGCAGTCCACTGGAAACATAAATACATGTACTCCTCTTTAGGAAATTGACCATATGCAGTGAAGATCCATGGCTAGAAAGAGTGACTGCTGCAGGATCCGGTAAGAACTAGTTAGTTGACCTGTGTTATAGCGCTGACATTGGTGGATATATTCTGACAACAAAGACGTATTTCTTCTTCTGTTCTTTATTCCCCATTAGAGCATGGATCCCCAACCTGCTCACACCTAGCTGTCCTATTTATTGCTATCTACTGTTGCTCTCTCCATGCCTCCCCATATTATTCATCTGTCTCTAAATCTCTTCTTCTTGGGGAAACTCTTTTTATTTTAATTAACACGTTATGGGAAGAAATAAACTATAGAACTTGGTGATAACCGGCTTGATTGATGGGAAAAGAACAAGGAGAATGCATATATATATATATATATATATATATATATATATATATATATATATATCATCCAACCGGACCATCAACTTCATAAGAGTGAATCATAGCCTTATTCAAAATCATAAGTCGGTAAATGTTTAAGACAAGCTGATAACTTTATACAAGGTTACATGCAAGAGAATCGATTTCAGTGCACCAGGTTCTATCCCATATGGCTTGGCCTTCTGTCCACAGAGCGGCCCACTGACAGCGTCGCACGGAGCACGAACACACTTGCGCTCCCGCGACAATTCCCCGGGGATCCCCAGAAACTGCACTCGCGAACCGCATGACGGAGTGTAAGAAAGAGACTACAGCCTTCGTATCGCTTGACCACTTCGCCAAGGAGACTCTTAACTTTATAAGTTTGCTCGTTTGGCGGTTGATTAAGAACCTGCTAGAAGGTGTGGTTCGATACATTGGCGTGTAGGTAATCAAAGTCATGAAACAGAGTTCTATCCATTGGTGTGACGTTAGCGTATGGACCTTTATCTCGGTTTATTACTAAAGTATCATCTATGATGGGATGAGCTCTCATTCATCTATCGAAACCAATATAAACTATAACTAAGAAACTAGACGAAAGGAAAAGCATCCGAATGAAAGTACAATTTGACAGGAAGCTCGGTGAAAGGAAAAACACACACAGATATAGAAGAACGTTTCTACCCAAGTCTTTATCAATCAATAAATTGGACTGCTTAGCTGGAAGTACTGAAGTGCTGGCATCTCACTAGCACACGAAAACCTCATACGCTCACACACACACCTCGCGTGCTCACTAACACACACACACACACACACACACACACACTCATCTCACGCGCTCACTAACATACACACACACACACATCTCACGCGCTTACTTATATAAGAAAACCTCACACTGTCACTAACACACACACACACACACACATCTAGCACGCTCACACGCACACGACTAACACACACACACAAACCCACACACACATAAACACATCTTACACGCGCGCACACACACACACACATCTCACAGGCTTACTTGCACACCAACACCTCACACGCTCACTAACACACACACACACACACACACACACACACACACATATAATATATATATATATATATATATATATATATATATATATATATATATATACACCCACAGATCTAATACGCTTACTTACACACGAAAACCTTACATGCTCACTTACACACTTACACCTCACACACTCACTTATAAGCAGGTACATCACACACACACACACACACACACACACACACACACACACACACCCACACATCTCACACGGTCACGTAGTCAAGCACATCCCACACGCTCACTTACACACGCACATTCCACACATTTACAGACACACAAACCTCACACAACGGAAACTAACATTGAAATGAGTTGTTTGCTGCGCTGTAATCTCTCGAGATAAAAGCTAACACAGATGTGGAGATCTCCAACTAGTGCAAATCACAATCAATGTCATGTGGAGATAACAACCCAATGGCCAGGTATGCCATCCAGTGGCCTGGTTTGTGCAGAACTTTGCCCCAATTGTATTTATCCATAATTTCTTTAACTCGTGCAGTTTTCTATAACATCTGTAAAGAGCGTCGTCTGCCATTAGATTCCTCCTTGACAGTGACCGTGCTGGTCGGGTGACCGCAGCCATTGTCTCTATATAGAGCTACTCTTGTTTACCATCGCGAACTTGAGACTACAATCAACAACTACCTGTCGGCTGCTCTCAAGCTCAGGTTCCCTCAGCTTCCCTGGTTTCATATTACTCTGTCTTGTAAACGGGTACTCCACCTTTTTACCATGGGTGTCCAGTAGGCTAGCGGATGGAACGTGGTGCGTCTTACTTCTCCATTGATACGGAACACCCCCTCCCCAGACACCCTTCCACCCCAACACTACACCATATATTTCTTCTTACATTCCATGCCGAGTTGGCGTCGGTGATCATGTTCATCAACAACCTCTATCTCTTGTGCTGAAAATCATTTCTGATACCGACATTCCCCATGCCTTGATGTCGGACTGTCCAGCATGTTCTCTCTTGGTCTACCCCTGCCTCTCTTCCTCTCCAAATGTCCCCGTTGTGACGACATACTCCAGATTTTCCCTTCTCGTGGCATTCCCAAAGAATGTAGCCTATCTCTGTCTGATGCGAGTAATTATTTCCCTTTGTGAGTTAGCTTCTTTCAAGATATCTTCATTGCTCTTTCCATCCGTCCGAGGTGATCTTATTATCCTTCTGTAAAACCACATCTCTGCAGCTTCCACATAATTCCTCACTTCTCTGCTAATTGCTCATGACTCGCTTCTTGACATCAGGATCGGCTCATTATAACTCTCAAAAACTCTTTTATTTCCCTAGACTGAAATAGATAAATTGCAGACAAATTTCACCTTGTGAAATTCTGCTTATACCATAGACAATGAAACCGTTAAAAATCGGAAAAGGACGTAGTAACTAAGTGGTGAGGACGTCCGCTTCTGACTCCTGCAGACATGGTTCTACTAACAGCGTTGGATGTTTGGATTATGGTAACATTAAAAGGATCGTATACTCTCTGTGGCCCAGGGTGTGGGTCGGTTATCCAGTCTTGTCACAGAAGTGCGAGAAAATGATGCTCTTTGCACACGTTACGGATGTTAAAAATCCCTCGGCACTTACATATCCAAAAGAGGTAGGGGGTTCAACCCCCACATGGTCTGTTGGACTAAAACGTTAACTTCTCGTCCTAGACTTTGGGACGTAAATTACCCCTGATGTCGGAGTGGGTTCGCCTAATGACGGGGGACACTGGTAATTGTTTTTTCTTTTTTTAGTTATTTTTTGTTTTTTGGTTTTTGTTCACATCAGCATCTTTCAGCTGATTGTTGATTACTTGGAAAAATTACGCTCAGTAGTTTGCCTTTGCTTTCTGAGCGACCGGCTCACATATCCCGTAAGTTACCGACGCGGAGAGAACCGCTACCAATTCTCGCGCACGTCACGTTACTCACGAGAGTATACGGGATTACGGTGACAGTCGCTAACCTCTAGGTCAGGGAGACCGCCTAATAGGGAAAGGTTATCCACACAAAATTCAGTTACGTGCTACTAAAAGTAGCGTGTATGGACTATGTTTGAGTTCAAAGCGAGCCAGCGCAACAACAACAAAATATCGGAAAGAGGGGACCGAATGGGCGGATGTCGAAGCTAAACTTAAACAACAAAATATCGGAAAGAGGGGACCGAATGGGCGTTTGTCCAAGCTAAACTTAAACAACAAAAATATCGGAAAGAGGAAACCGAATGGGCGGTTGTCCAAGCTAAACTTAGACAACAAAATATCGGAAAGAGGGGACCGAATGGGCGGTTGTCCAAGCTAAACTTAAACAACAAAATATCGGAAAGAGGGGACCGAATGGGCGGTTGTCCAAGCTAAACTTAAACAACAAAATATCGGAAAGAGGAGACCGAATGGGCGGTTGTCCAAGCTAAACTTAAACAACAAAATATCGGAAAGAGGGGACCGAATGGGCGGATGTCGAAGCTAAACTTAAACAACAAAATATCGGAAAGAGGAAACCGAATGGGCGGTTGTCCAAGCTAAACTTAGACAACAAAATATCGGAAAGAGGAAACCGAATGGGCGGTTGTCCAAGCTAAACTTAAACAACAAAATATCGGAAAGAGGGGACCGAATGGGCGGTTGTCCAAGCTAAACTTAAACAACAAAATATCGGAAAGAGGAGACCGAATGGGCGGTTGTCCAAGCTAAACTTAAACAACAAAATATCGGAAAGAGGAGACCGAATGGGCGGTTGTCCAAGCTAAACTTAGACAACAAAATATCGGAAAGAGGAGACCGAATGGGCGGTTGTCCAAGCTAAACTTAGACAAGAAAATATCGGAAAGAGGGGACCGAATGGGCGGTTGTCCAAGCTAAACTTAAACAATAAGAAAACATACCTTCTTCTCTTCTTCTGCATTTCGTCTCTTAGCGGAGCATAGGCTCCCAACAAACTCACAGCGAGACTTGTTCATGGTTGATTTGATTTTCTAGCTAAAGCCTTCTACTGCATGAGGGAGCCAGTCTCACACTAACCCTAATTACTCGTCTCTTGCGGCATGCTTAGTGGGGTTACAGTGTCACTATTCTCTACTTTTCTTACACGCCCCGGTGACTTAAAGGCAAGAAAACCTACCTAAAATGAGCATAACATGTGTGATCCTGGTATACCCACTTTATGATCCTTGAAGTGTTACGTAGTTCGTGAGCTCTGCCTAGATTAGAAGCTCCTGAATGATCTATAGGAGGAGACTATGGGAAGCGACTGAGACCCGGTCTAGTGGTTTGAACGCATACACAGACACGACTCTCTACTTTAGAGACAAGCCATTAACTGCTAAGAGCAGACAACTCAGTAGCATTACGATCAGCAAACGACAGGCCGTCATGGCACAGCAGGTATATTAAGTACACAGTATTAAGCTATGTATATATCGCCCTGGTGGTCATTAATCCCAGAAATGTTAATTGACGTAGGCTCCCAGGTCGCTTCAGCGTATGGCTCCAGGAAATGTGCCCGACAGTAAAGATAGCTGGCATGATACCGACCACATAATCCTTGAGTACCGAACGATCTATAAAAATAAAAGATGACCACCATATGATATATTCCATAAGCCTCAAGGCTTTTAGTTTAGTTTAGTCGACGGATCAACATCACAGCACACGGGTGTAACCCATAAGTGCTCCGTTCTACTCCTAACTCAAGCCTGAGTCTGGAGAATCTTAGCTCAGTGCACAAACGCCGTAGCACCGGCGAGGATCCTTAAATACTTTGGGTAGATATTTAACTCGAAATTTTGCCTGGGCAGCGCCGTTAGACTACTCTTTTTCGATTTCCAACTGCCAGGGGATTTTTTTACGTGCGCAACAATGCACACGGGGGTCCAATCTCACTACCCAGAGACCAGGGGAAATTTTGTTACTAGAAGTCCACGTGAAAAAAATCCCGGCCCTCACCGGGGCTTGAACCCGGGATCTCCAGCACTCGAGGCGGACACCATACCTCGAGACCACTCAGCCCCCTCTCAAGGTTTTACCTTTACTTACTTA
>JACEFZ010023015.1:0-5000 GCA_014155875.1 Cepaea nemoralis | reverse complement strand
ACGGCCAGGCCCTCTCATCCGGGAGATATTGGCTTAGAGGCGCGTTCAGCCATATCTCTCAGCTGAGAGCCGTAGAATATGTCTGGACCAAGAATGTAATGGCTTCGTGCGCCTGATTCGGACTTTTGAGTGCAATGGATTTGCTTTGACTGCCTGTCCTCATTCTACCTGCAGAGCAGTAAGTGTGTGTCTCTCCTTGTCTGGTTCCAATCCCTTGAGCTGTGCTATTGTTGGCATAGTTCTCGGGGTCGGAACACGCAAGCCCCTCTACCACGACAAGGTGGAGACACGTCAGAGGGGCTGTATAAGTACAGGGCGCCGCTTCACGCCACGAGCTGGTGATTGCATACACTTTTATCCGCATATCCTTTACAGGACATTACAGTTAATACCAGCATTTTTCAGCTGCTGTTGATGCCTTGGAAAGTTTTACGTTCAGTAGTTTGTGAATGTAAGCTAGCCATTGTATAAGTACAGGACGCCGCTGCAGGGAACGAGATGGTGGTTGAATGTACTCTAGTCAGTGTACAAGTACAGGACGCTGAATACACATCGCGACGGATTAGTTCTAACTGACAAATTCGACCCAGTTTAAAATTGGCACCAAGAAATTATTGGGAAATCAAGGCGTCAGGCATGGTATTGACCACATCGCGTACTGAGTTCTTATTGGTTTATAATAATATGTGTCTACAGCCACACGCCCAATGTGTCTTAGGGCGTGCAAAGGTATCTTTACGTTTTTTTGTTTGTTTATGTTATCCTCTCATTCCTTTTCTCACGTGCTTACATTATCTTACGTTATCTTTCCATACATCTCCTCAAGTGCTTACATTACTGGTGTTGACAGCGATGTCCTGTAAATAGGATATGCCAAAAAAATAAACAAATAAATATGCCTAATGGAAGATAATAGGGAAACAAAACTCGCTTACACTCAGGAAATAAATGACCGTAGACCCCGAGGTAGACCAAGAAGACGGTGGAGAGATAATATATATACAGGCCTACAAGCACTTGGAATCAACGACTGGCAAGAGAAGGTCCACCAGAGAGACGAATGGAGACGGATTCTATCTGCAGCAAAGAACCTCAATGGCTCGGAACGCTGAAGAAGAGGAAGAAGAAGATACCTCTCCTCACGTGATTACATTATTTTACGTTATCAGCCTACAGCCGGCTCCGTGGCCTAACGATTTGCGAATGTGATTCGTGAGCCGCTTACCACGCGTTCGAAAACTGCGGCGTCCGATTTGGCAGCAGACCGTGTCGCGCTGGTGGTTTAACGTGTTGGTAAGGGAGCTGGTCGTTCAGAAAGCACTGGCAAACTACTGAATGTAAAACTTGCCAATACATCAACAACAGCAGTAAAATACTGATGTTGACCGCGATGTCCTGCAAATAGGATATGCCAAAAAAAAAAAAATCTGCCTATACCTCTCCTCACGCGCTTACATTATTTTACGTTATCTTCCCATACTTCTCCTCACGCGCTTACATTATTTTACGTTATCTTCCCATACTTCTCCTCACATGCTTACATTATTTTACGTTATCTTCCCATACTTCTCCTCACATGCTTACATTATTTTACGTTATCTTCCCATACTTCTCCTCACATGCTTACATTATTTTACGTTATCTTCCCATACTTCTCCTCACATGCTTACATTATTTTACGTTATCTTCCCATACTTCTCCTCACATGCTTACATTATTTTACGTTATCTTCCCATACTTCTCCTCACATGCTCACATTATTTTACGTTATCTTCCCATACTTCTCCTCACATGCTTACATTATTTTACGTTATCTTCCCATACTTCTCCTCACATGCTTACATTATTTTACGTTATCTTCCCATACTTCTCCTCACATGCTCACATTATTTTACGTTATCTTCCCATACTTCTCCTCACGCGCTTACATTATTTTACGTTATCTTCCCATACTTCTCCTCACGCGCTTACATTATTTTACGTTATCTTCCCATACTTCTCCTCACATGCTCACATTATTTTACGTTATCTTCCCATACTTCTCCTCACGCGCTTACATTATTTTACGTTATCTTCCCATACTTCTCCTCACATGCTCACATTATTTTACGTTATCTTCCCATACTTCTCCTCACATGCTCACATTATTTTACGTTATCTTCCCATACTTCTCCTCACATGCTTACATTATTTTACGTTATCTTCCCATACTTCTCCTCACATGCTCACATTATTTTACGTTATCTTCCCATACTTCTCCTCACATGCTTACATTATTTTACGTTATCTGCCTATACCCCTCCTCACGTGTTTACATTAATTTACGTTATTTTCCAATATCTCTCCTCACCTGCTTACATTATTTATTGATTTTTTTCCATGCACTGATTAGACCAGTGTGCTCAAAGCATTTGGGAGTCGCTTAAAATAATGTAAAGTAATAGACATTTATCCATGTTATTGTTTTTCTACATAATTAGTATGCATAGTCTAAGAACCTATAAGTGCAGAAATGTTCACTTGATCAAAATTAATCTCGAGTATACGAAAATAAGACTTTAAACAGCTTCAGGAGTTCTGGTTTAGATCACTCTAATTGACGGAACCATGCAGTACATTCTTTTTTGTTCTTTCAAGTTTGTGCAAATAAAACATACATAAAAGTCCAAGCCGTGACAAGAAAGGAAGCTAACAGAATGTGAACTGCTTTTACTGCAAATACTAAAGTGATGTTTCCAAGCAAAGATCACAGCAAATATGTAATTAAGGTGTAGGAAGGACAGGAGGAGCAATGTAATCACGGTCTACATACTAATGGTGTTTGATGTTTCATGTGGATAGAAAAGTCACACGAAGTAAATACACTGGCTTTAGATGCATCGCACGTGATTGCCAATTTAGCCATTTTGGGATCAATCTGGCTGACTTTAACCCGATAGCAGAAAACATTTGATTTATAGGACATTAAAGATGCTGCATGTATTTGAAAGCTTAATGACGTGTGGGACTTTTAGTAATGAATTAGCTTTAGACATGTTACTGTACAATAATACGTTATTTGTATCCGTAACACTAAATAATATTTCCATCTGAAGTTTATCATACAGCGTACATGAACTGGGCGAACAGACCATCAGAATAAATATAATTATGTACAATTCTAAAAGTGGCAACATATGGAGGGAATTTATTTCACACATCTGCTGAAAAGCACATGTGCGCCTATGAATGTAAGCCCTACAAAAGACTATTGAAACGCATTGAACGTAAGTGTACAAACAGATCTATCCAAAACAACCAAATATTGAAGAAGTCTTAGTGTTAATACAAATACAATTGCGGAAAATGGAATATATTGGGCATCAAAAAGACGTGTTTGTAGGGAAAGGATAATTATGGAGGGAGGTCTACCTGGAAAGTGATAAAGAGGGAAACAAGATATCATTTGCAACGAGAAAAAGAGTGTTGAGGCGCTACATAGAACCTGTACTGTTGTGTGGATGTGAAGCGTGGACAATGAGTAGACAAACAGAAAAATATTTATGGCTGCGGAAATGGCATGGACAGACAGAAATAGCAATGACCAAGTCCTACAAGAAACAAATGAAACTCATACACCGATTAGAGAAATGGGACGTAGACAGTCAAAACTGTTTGGTCATACAAGATGAATCGTCATCGGAGGGCGTAACGTAACATCAATAATATAAGATATGCAAATGATACAATATTGATTGCAGTCAGCGAACAGGATCTGCAACAGTTAGTAATTGCGGTTATTGTACACAGCGAACGGGATCTGCTACATTTAGTAGTTGTTGTTATTGTACACAGTAAACAGGATCTGCAACATTTAGTAGTTGTTGTTATTGTACACAGTGAACAGGATCTGCTACATTTAGTAGTTGCGGTTATTGTACACAGTGAACAGGATCTGCAACATTTAGTAGTTGTTGTTATTGTACACAGTGAACAGGATCTGCAACATTTAGTAGTTGCGGTTATTGTACACAGTGAACAGGATCTGCAACATTTAGTAGTTGTTGTTATTGTACACAGTGAACAGGATCTGCTACATTTAGTAGTTGTTGTTATTGTACACAGTGAACAGGATCTGCAACATTTAGTAGTTGTTGTTATTGTACACAGTGAACAGGATCTGCTACATTTAGTAGTTGTTGTTATTGTACACAATTAACAGGATCTGCAACATTTAGTAGTTGCTGTTATTGTACACAATTAACAGGATCTGCTACATTTAGTAGTTGCGGTTATTGTACACAGTGAACAGGATCTGCTAACATTTAGTAGTTGTTGTTATTGTACACAGTGAACAGGATCTGCTACATTTAGTAGTTGCTGTTATTGTACACAATTAACAGGATCTGCTACATTTAGTAGTTGTTGTTATTGTACACAATTAACAGGATCTGCAACATTTAGTAGTTGCGGTTATTGTACACAATTAACAGGATCTGCTACATTTAGTAGTTGTTGTTATTGTACACAATTAACAGGATCTGCCAACATTTAGTAGTTGCGTTATTCGTACACAAGTGTGAACAGGATCGCAACAGTGGCTAGTAATTGCTTGTTATTGTTACACAATTAACAGGATCTGCAACATTTTAGTAAGTTGCTTGTATTGTACACAGTGAACAGGATCTGCTCACATTTAGTTAGTTGCTGGTTATTGTACACATTAACAGGATCCTGCCTACAGTTAGTAAGTTGCTGTTATTGTACACAATTAAACAGGCGATCTGCTACATTTCAGGTTAGTTGCGTTATTGTACACAGTGAACAGCGATCTGCTATCATTTAGTAGTTGCTGTTATTGTACACAATTAACAGGATCTGCTACATTTAGTAGTTGCTGTTATTCGCTACACAATTAACAGGATCTGCTACATTTAGTAGTTGCGTTATTGTACACAGTGAACAGGATCTGCCTACATTTAGTAGTTGCTGTTATTGTACACAATTAACAGGATCTGCTA